>CM060923.1:224460695-224745695 GCA_030737875.1 Allium sativum | reverse complement strand
GGTTTAAACAGACTTATACACACACATATATGTGTTTTAAAATAACATATTAAACAAATGGTATTTCTAAAATATTAACAATGAACTCACATGTATCCTAACCATTATGTCCTCTTTTTATTTTCATCAAAAGTATAGATATAAAATTAGCTTAACGAGAAACTGACATTGTATGATGAAACTCGACCGGGATACAATTATTAAATATATATTAAAAAGATCAGCCATAAATCATAGTAACTATATTGATTAAAATCATGTATCATGAGTTAAAAGTATATGTAGTAGGGTTCAAATGACAACACATAAAATGTTACATAATCAAATATTAACACTACAAGAAAATATGGTTTACATTGCATTGTGTCATAGCTTTATATTAAAGAGCTATAACAGGATAATCAAATAAAAGAAAATGACAAATAAATTGTGCTATATAAATCAAATAAAAGAAATAACTATTAAATTGTGCTATTTATATATATCATCCGCTATGTTAGTGCTGCGTTGCGTGTCAAGAAGGCGGCAGCGAAAGAAAAAGTGAAAACCAAAACCGCGAAAATAAAATTTAGTAAATCACTTCACTCAAAATCTCGTGAATACCTAATTTCTTCAGTTCACTCCACAAACTCCAGGAATACTAGTAAATCGAATTCACTCCAACGTTCCACCATCATCAATTCAGTACACCAGCAAATCGATCGATTCACTCTAAAATCCTATAAGTGGACCATCGTCGATTCGGTGGATTGTCGTAGATTGGTCCTAATCAACGATGGAATCATCTAAAATAGGTAATATTTTTGATTTTATTACAAATTAATTTCTTAACCTATGTTCATTTCGGTAATCGATTTTCAGTTCACTTCATTAGTGTCACTGCAGCAGCAACGACCATGAAAAAAACTCTCGCTGCCATCTCTGATTCATGTTAGATCCGTCCAAATCAATAGTGGAGCTGTTCAGTAATTTAATTACTCATCTAGATCGTGGTTAATTAAATGATTGTTTTTATTTGTTGTGTATTCTAAAGTATCTACAATAATCTACTGAACTATACATAAAAATCAGACCAAAAATTAATATCGTTAGAGAAGAATGAACTATTAATACATAGTTAGTGTGAATATTGCATGCAAGTAGACAAATATGATAAGGAGTTCAAAGCTAGAAGTGATAATATTTTTTTTTGGTTTGGAATGATAGAGTACACGTATGGATTGCATGGATATTTCTTTCAATTTGGCAAGATTTTAATTCTGTTGTGAAGATCTTTCCTACGTATGTTATTAAAGGTTCAGTTAGGTAATGGTTTTACTGATATGTTTGCTTTTAACAACCTAAAGCACCCTGCATAATGCTAACGTTGATTGCTTTTCTTTTTGATAATATACCACTTTAAGTTTTTGGTTGATTTAGTATTTCTTAGATTGTGCCACAATTTAAAAGCCACCTTTTTTGTTTTCCATAATTTGGATATACTAGGATGCATTTTGTATGTCACTAAACTCATTTGCGTTTAGTTGGTATGCAACTGAATTCATTCGTGTAGTGTTACTTAAATTGACACAAGCTTTGAGTCAATAATATAAAGTATATAATATGATGCTTTTCAGCCAGTTCTAATGTTACTTTTAAAATTTCATTTTCAAGTCAATCCTTATTTTATTTTTGCACTGTGTTATAAATATCTTTCTATGCTCGATTTGTACAGTTTCTTCCACATACCACTACCGTGTTTGATAATTATTGTATATATGATTTGTTAGCTTCATTGCAGTTTAGTCAACGGCACCTAACATGTTGGCGTATGTGATTATTACTCAACCTTTTTTTGTTGTTAAACATAAATCAAATGCTATAAGTATAATGTATGTACTTAAATATTATTACTGTTTAATTATGCGTTTACGTTTTATAGTCCATGAATTATAGTATCGTTTGTATTTTATAGGCAGGCTTCACTTAAATTTACATGGTTTTCTGATACATGGTTTAAAAATTTATGTTGTTCTGGTTACCAGAAGAAATGCAGGTTTTATTTTACAAACATACTTGCCCAAAAAAAAAAAACTTGGTGCACTTAATTCTTTTACAAACATTTTATCTTATCAAAAAAGATTGGTGAATTCAGCCGTTTAAGAAAAGGATGAATTGTTTTATTTTTTTACGATAGGGTAACTAATTCCATATTATAAAAATTAAATATACATACATGTATGCATACATATATGTATGTATGTATATGTAGTCTATGTAAACAGAGGAACATGTAATTCGGTGCTTTATGACAAGCTTAGGAATATCCATTAAATTATTAGGGACAGTGGGTATTTAATATTGATAACGAAAATAAATGTAGTAATACTTGACAGAAAACCTAGATGCAGTTATAACTTTTACAAACAGTTCATATTTATAGAAGAAGACAGGTGACTTCACCCGTTTCATTATAAAATACACATTTATTGATAAGCCATCTCTGCATTTATAAATACGTCATCTCATTTCTGCAGAATATCATTACTAGACAGTTAGTTCATATGAGATTACAAAAATTTGAAAATGTGTAAAACTCTACTATGTTTGTTTTGAATTGTGTATCTGAATTCTACATTTTACTTCAAGAATCCAAATCAGGTGATTCTATTCACTCATGTCTTTCGTTTTTTCCCCATGTTTAGTTCTATCTGTGTCATAATTCATGTTGTCATATATGGAAACCATTTGCTTTATCTCAAAGCTTGGTTAAATTATTCACTCAATTAAACAACATCAGATATAGGGGAAATTCTGTATACTGCCATTCTACTTGCAGCTAATCTCATTTGATGTTATATTGTTATATAGCCTACTGGTTTGCTTTCTTCCATACTACTGTAAGTATACTTTGTCCACACTATATTTTTTTACCGATGTTAGAGGTTTATATACAGTTATTGGTAATGGATATGTTTGAGCTTGAGCAGGGACTGTTTGGCTTGTAGTGATGTACATGAATGGTTGTATATGATTTATTCAGCTAGTTCAAAGTGAGGATAAAAATCTTGAGAAGCGGTTGCTAATATTATGGGCATGATACTATCATCAACATTTTACTACATGAAAATAAATCAGTACATCATAATCGAGTTCTGCAGTTTTTGTATTCAACATTGAATTTGTCTTAATATGCATTTTCAAAGGGTCATCATTTTTAGTCTTTACAAATGCACTAAATACCTGATATAGAAATACTAGATGTTAATATTGCTGAGGTACAAAATAATAATACTTACAATGAACATTTATAGTAGATTATAGAAAATATGCTGACTGTTATTGTTGTCTTATGAATATTTGCACTAATCTAATCGTTTACACACACTAATTTTCAGGCTTTTATATATGTTTAGTAAACGAGTTCATAAGTATTTCTATCAATCAAATTTCTACGTTACCGTTTTCAGAATCAGAGACAACTCTGCTCCTGACTACGCAACACACGGGCCACTCCCAAATTTTCTATATAATTGCTAGAAATAGTAATCTTCGTTATCTGCTTTTTACTTGTAGATTCAAATCTTCACCTGCATTTTCTTCCTCCAACAAATTGCCTGCGGATATCTGGTAGTTCAACCCATCAAGTTGCCTTTGCTGCTACAACTTGTGTCTGCCTTCCCCAGCTTGAGGTGATTTTATTTTATTTTTTATTTTGCTTGGAATGTTTTTTTTTCTTGATACTGTTTTAGCTATTTTTGGTTTGTATTTGTGGACATATGACATCCATCCCTTTTTTCTTTGCGACCCATTACATGTCTTTATGGACATAATGAACTAATAGCGTACTACCTACACCATTCTTTCCCATAGAATAATAATTCAGCGTATATAAATTAGTGAAAATTACTGCACAACTTGATAGTTGCATAGATATATAGTTCGCTTCCCAAACCACAAAAGCTTTCATTTTTGGGAATAGACTTTGCTTCTTCGGACATGGGAAAGAATGAACGTCACTCTCTTCGACCTTTCTTTGATGAGTGACCTAAAACCGGAGATGCTTAGTCTGATCTGGAAGATGACAGGTTGAATCCAACTTCATTTTCCACCACTCAACTTTCAATGTCGATTCCTATGGCTTCTTCTGATTTTTCAACCACTAGTTTGCACTCCCCTAATTGATGATTGAAGGGACTGGCTTTTATCTGATGTTCATTGGACTAGCTATGTACATGTAGAACCTGTGCTTTTTTAAGTAAATTTTAAAACTAGATTATTATGTTAATTATGGTTTTTGTAAGACAATGAAAACAGTTGCATGTACACTGCATGTATATGCAAAGCCCGAAATCTATCTTAAAAGAAAATCTTGTTGTTGAACCAAAAAAAAAGATAATTAAGAATAGTTAGCACAAGTATTTTTAAGTGTAATGGGGCAGCTGGTCAGGTTGACGTGGTGCCATAAATATTCAACAAATGTATGTTTTATCCCATTTATCTCTCAACCAAATAAATTCATGTTCTTAATTTGTCTCGTTGAACTATATTTTTGTTTGGGTTATGCCATCAGCAACTGCAACTTATGAATTATTAAGACAATTAATTAAATATGGTTGATTATATTATTTACAATTTGGAAGTACTCTTCTGTTAATTTTCTTTTTCTTTTGCAGGATATAGCATACCTTTAAATTCTTTAGGGAAGGTATTTTGACTGTTGAACTTGTTGGTGGTCACACGCAAGGCTTGGAAAATAATGTTCAGTAGCTCACGTAAGGTTTGAAGTCTCTTTTATTAATAAGCTATAAGGAATTTTTTTTGATAAATACAGACGTTAATAAGCATTACAATACCGCTTCATTATATATATGCATTACATGAATAATCAGTGCAAGAAACTAACTCAAGAATGAGGACCCTAACATCTTACTTATAATAATGAAACCATCATCCTCTTCTCCTATGGTCTGAACCGAAATAGATGGCTCAATACTGAATAAATTTAAAGTAATATACTCAGAGCATTTGTGTGTGTGTGTATATACTTCGATCTTGTTGAGCATTCTTTCTTCTATTTTGAATCTAATATCTTTCAATTTTATGTCATTTCCCCCTTATGACATGATGAGCTATACATAATTGTAGTTTCCGGGTTAAATACTTTGATATCTCAATAAATTCAGTACAAATATACATATAACTTAGGCAAATACTTTAATCATTAGCCATAATTTTCAAAAATTCACTGATATACATATAACTCAGGCAAATACAAATGCATGATATGAGAGCATAATTTCCGCTGATATATGCTAATTAGTTTTTAGGAAAATGCTCTGCATGGTTTCTTTGGTAATCAAATGTGCCTTCGAACCAATCTCTTGTGGAAAGTTCTTGAGCGATTGGAAAGTCCTGGTACATAAATTCTGTCTATCTTTTATGTTTCTATCTTCTATCTACTATATAATGTAAACACTTCATCTTGGTGAAGCTTTATCCTATATCAGGTCATTTTAATTATGCTTATTAGATATTGAATACATATTCACTAAAACTTAAATATTTAGTATATTTTTTACCATTGTCACACTAACCTTTAGTTCACTAGGATGTCCCTCTTTTTTCAGTAACTTTTTTCAAATACACTAACCTTTAGTTGGGGATGTCCCACTTTTTTACCAATGTCCTTATATCTCTATTATTCTTTGAATTCAAATATAAGGAAGAAAGTTGGTAGGAGGTTTTCCTTTCATATGAGCTTCCTACATAATACGACGGTCTTTCTTTACTATTATTTTCAAAACAAATTTGATCTCTTTTATCTTCCTTAAAGTTGTTTACGGATGTTTAACAAGGAGATCAAAAATGGTCCTTCATCACCAGATTTAGAAGTCAGATCTCAAGACATGATGCTTGAATTGAAATGTAAAAGATAACCAGTCTACATCCATCTCAAGTATATATCAGATAACTTATGTATCTCTGATTTTAGATTGTAAATTCTTTTTGTTAGTAATAGGATTCCATGTCTTTATTTCATAGGTTTATGTTTGTAGACTACTGAACCGCATCTTCAAGTTTATTTTGTGCCACTATTTTTCCACTGAATCACCAAACATTAAATTAGAAAGATTATATTAGTTAAGCAATCCCCCTGATCTAATCATGACTGTATTGTTTCTCGCATGAGGCTGACCTATCCCAATAAATTTATTTTAATTTCAGTAAAAGGCTTTTGTTCAACTTTAAGATACTTTTTCCATTACACTTGTATTTTACATTTGTGGCAAGTTAAACAAATAACATGAAATTTTGCTGATATAAAATATTCCTAACAGAAAAATTTCATACTGGATTTGTTATGAAATTTTGAGAGATATGGATATGCTCTACATGGTTTCTTCAGTAATCAGATGTGTCTTCGAACCAGTCTCTTGTGGAAAGTTCTTGAGCGATTGGAAAGCCATGGTACATAAATTATGTCTATCTATCCGTCTATCTAGTATGTTTCCATCTTCTATCTATTATATAATGTAAACACTTCATCTTAGTGAAGCTTTTATCCTATATCAGGTTATTTTAATTATGCTTATTTGATACTGGTGAAGCTTTTATCCTATATCAGGTAATTTAAATTATGCTTATTAGATATTGAATTCATATCCTATATCAGGACATTTTAATTATGCTCATTCGATACTGAATTCATATTCACTAAAACTTAATTATTTGATATATTTTTTTACCATTGTCACACTAACCTTTAGTTCATGGGGATGTCCCACTTTTTTCAGTAACCTTTAGTTCACGACGCTAACCTTAAGTATATTTGATATGAAAACTTTAAGTAACCTTTAGTTCACGGATACTCCTGCCAAATTTGACTGCTCTTTAACTAAAATACGTTGGTATATTTGATATGAAAACTTAAGTATTTGATACTGATTTCCATAACCTAACCTGTGCATTTACTCGTCTGAATTAGAGTATTGTAGTGATGCCTGATTAAATATATACATCCTGTAAAACGATTTTAGAATATTTATTAGCGACCCCAATTCTATATTTAGAAATTATTATATTTCATAATAAAAATGTTAGTGTAGCTTCAATGGCACATCGCAAATAGTTTAAGTTATTTACTTCAGCTAGTCATAGTTATTACGAAAGTATTGATGCAAAATCATTTACTTATTTTATATTCTTGTGCAGTAATGAATTTACATACAAAGAAGAGGGACTTACTATAATATATCCAGTATTTGTCCAAGTGGTCTTCAAGAAGGCACCAGGTTGTTTGTGTATATTTCAAAAAAAAAAGCAATGTTTCCCCACATTAAGCCTGCATTGCACTGTCAATACAAAACATACAAAAGTTCGTTGTCTACTGCTTTACATTAAAACTGGTTGGCTTATAATAAAAATTATTCACTTATTCACTTGAACTTTGCATATTCACAGCCAAAATGCGACCAGGTTTCCAAATACTTCATCTTGCATTTTGCCTTTCTCATATCTAACTTTTACTACTGCAAATTGTAGGTTTTGAAATATACAATGCACGTAAGTTGATGGGTGGAAGACCAAGGAGTTATGGTTTTTCATATTTACTTTTTTTTGAAACCATGTCTGAACTTATTTGTGTAAGAATATCAACTATGTAAGAATATCAGTTATGTAAAACCATACTTATTGTCTTTTTATAATTAAATATACTTTTGCTATTAGATTTTTTACCTTTAGATATGCATTATTTTTTTATTTTAAAGATTTATCATTGTAATGCTAGTAATGTGCAGAATTTAGATAAGAGAAGATTTGTAGTGCACTATAAAATGGATGGCATAGCAAAAATTACGTGCTATATATTATACTAAACATATTAGTAATGGAAAAAATACCACTATAGAAAATGATGGAGAATCATCAATACGCTATGAGAAATAATGTGATAGTGCAGAAAAAGAGCTACGTAAAATAATAAACCGTCATGGAAAACATTTTATAGCCGTCAATATGTGTTATGAGAAAAAAAATATGCTATAAAAAAAGTTGAAATTTTACTAGTTGGCATGGGAAAACGCTATGAAAAGTTTTTATAGTGGTGTATGTATGTTATAAAATGTGTGATAATATAGCGGTTTATAAAGTGCTATGAGATGTGAAAGGGCTATTATAACATGTCGTTATATAGCGTCGTCATTAATGCTATGTAAAGTTATTATAGCATTTTCACGTGCTATTAAAAGACAATTCTGTTGTAGTGTAATCTTAGATAAGATAAAGTTAGAAAAAACTTATCCCCAACTCATCGTAAATGAGATCAAAAACCTTTCGTTCACACATTGTCAAAGGGCTTTTCAGATGAGGATGTACGTTACGTAACGAGTATCGACACACATATTTTATAGTCATTGGGGCATTGGGTGAGTACTATATGATATGTGCTAATTTTTACATGCTGTAATCTTTTAGTTATAAATTTTGGGTATGCCATTTTAGCCAACTCATATAAGAACAAGAATGATATTGATAGTAAGAAGGTGATGTGAATTGATAGAACATAATAGTCAAATGATAGATTCAGGGATGACATGGGATATGCAATAGTTAGAAATAGAAATAATAGCATACAACATTGTTAAATATACCATAAGATTGTTATTTAATCAAGTACAAAATGCAACATCCTTAAATATTACATAATCAATATAAATATTTTTGAAAATCATATAAGAAAGTTCAATTGATTGTGGTATGATTTCAAAACTAGATTATTCGTAAATACGTTAAAAATAATTTTAATTTTATATTCTATTCTCGAACATGAAGTTATTTGAGTAAAGAGAGGAACATGTTTTAAGTATGTGCGCATTAACATATCGAAATAAAATTTAAAGGCTCGTTCTTGGAAAATTCATTATAAAGATTAATTTTTTTAAAAAAAATTCATCTCCTATAATAATCGCTAGTTTTGACAAAAAGTATCTAAAATTTTGACATAAGGTCCTTCCAAAAGTGATTTCAGCTAAAAACCTATCATTTTAAGAAGTTCCAACATTTTCGTATTAATGAACTTTGTAGTTAAAACTCTTTTATCAACAAATATTTTGGCAAAAAATGTCTCATTTAAATTATTTATATCATAAATAGATATGTGCGGGTGGGGGACAAAATAGATCTAAGAAAGCGAAAACATATTTTTGGGTTTATCAATATTCCAAAAGCAGAAGAAAAAAAATTAAGGAAGAAAACCATGTTTTGATTTTTTTTTTAAATAAATAAAAATATACAAGCTCTCCATGTGTGGATGGAATATAATTTATGAAACATCAGTTACTTCGTAAGGTATATGAAGTATCAAAAAGTACCATAATAGAATAACCACAAAGATTAGAAGATATATTAGATGTTATGAAAGAAAGAATAAATTGACCTATCATCATATCACTTGTTATTAGGGATGCCTATGGTAGCGGGCAATGATACCTCAGGTATCACTTGCTACTCTTGGCGAATTAATAGTGGACAGCAATGATACTTTAAGAACATCGGTTTTATGTTCAGTCAATTAAGCCATCATCATTAGCGAAGCATGAGAAATAAGCTTTATAAAACGAACAAAATGTGTACTCCACATTGTCAATATATTTGTCTACAACTTTTGAATTTCTCATGTTTGTTAAACACAATAAAAACTTCTCGAATAGAAGATTTATTAGTCAACATCAAAGGTTATAAAATCATTTCAAGTAGAAGTATGTCATGAATATCCTTTCATATATTCGTGGCTGCCTTTCCTATTCCTTCTTCTCCTTTTTTCCAACTTCCTTCTTGTAACAACCCAAATTTTGACAAACTGAATTTTTCTCTAAATCTCAATCTATCGAAGCTCGAGGTGGCTTGTCTAGTATTCTACAGAAAAGACACAGATAATAAATATATCAAAGCTCGATAAAACATCTCATAGTGGAATGGATAAAATATAATAGTCAAATATAGCCTTAACAAAATAATAACACTATTTATCAAGTGTTCAAAGGCTACCAAATCTCTGCCATAAATCTAACCTACGAGTATGTTATGAGAAGGGGGTCAGAACACAAGGTCTGGTGACGGGATAAATTATACATTCTGAAATAAATCTACATATACCGTTCAATTACATTTTCTTAATTATTAGGTTATTTGGATTAATAGCACTCAAGGCTTTGCACTCACATTATACCAATCTACTCCTAGTAGATTAACTTAACATAACATACATGAAGTTATGCCCAACATCTCAAGGTACTCCTCATAGTACCCTCCTCGTACGGTCTTTGCTGTCAAGCCACGGAAGCGTGCACAATCTCCATCTTTCGCCGAATTATGTTCGGAAATCTATATCGCTACACCACGTAATCGCATAGAACCACAACGTTATGCCACATAAGCATACAAATCCTTGTATCCGAACTCCTCGGTCGAATCACGTCTTAACACATAGACCCTCACACGAACGTACTGCTTACTATAATCTGAGTCCTGTAATAGGGATGCATCCAATGCATGACACTCGGTCGGGAGCTTTCAACATCTGTAAAGGACAGCTTCATTAGGCATACAATACAAATATTCACATATGGCCTGTCTCTTTTCACGTTGGCTATGGCCCCACCCTGGCCCTTCCCTCAACTAATGACAGACTATATCAAGGGCTAAAGACGTGCCCCTAACAACTAATCTAGCATCCAATTGGGTATGTCCCTCATAGGCTGTCGATGGGTCAAGTCGGGTTCTAGTTAATTCATAAACGGGACGGGTCAACTTGTTCATTAAATATGTGATTATTTCCCAACCTTAGCCCGATCCATTTATAAACGGGTTGACCTGACCCGACCAGTGTAACCCGTTTAACTAAATAGGTCGTGTTGGGTCTGGTTTACCCGTTTGACCCATTAGCAAATTTGCCCACTGATATAAATAGTAAAAGAACCAAATCACTAATAGACGACACTATTATATAATTACCAACAAGCGACAAGTTACAAAATCACCAACAGGCAACAAGCTACAAATTACAACCCGGAAGCACATATATGAGGCATGAAATCACCATATCTAAAAATCATTCTCCACGCATAAGAATATATAAGCATACTACATACATAGAAGACTAACAATATAGAAGAGATACATTTTTTATAAGTATAATATAACTAACAACATACAAGAATAAATTAGTAAAATATAATAGCTTACACAATAATATATAAGCATACTGATTACTACATACACAAAAGACTAACACTAACGTCATACATAAAAGATTAACAGTATGGAAGAGACATATCATATAATCGGGTTAGCGGGTCAATCCTAAACCCACCCGTTTATAAATGGGTCAAATTCTGGTGGACTCAAAAATGATCCGCCAACTGAACGGGACGGGTTAACCAGCTAACTTTCGTGCGGGTTTCAAGTTGGGTTTCGGGTCGTGTAGGATATTGACAGCCATAGTCCCTCACCAACTCCTCGATAGTGAAAGAACATTGTTTGTTGGTTTAGCTCTTAGTTTTTCCGCATCGCACTAACTGCCGATGATAATTATTTGACAATTACTATCCTTAATTTGGTCCTGACCAACCTCCTCCACGAGCAAGGCAAATCGCCGAATCACTCAACACCATCCGCCACAGCGTTCTGACTGCCACACCATAGTTGCAGTCAAGGTATACTCACCGGATGGTAGCATACAAACCACACATCTATGCGTACTTCCCAAAGCCTACTACATAGGACCATCACGGAGTACCCCTACCACGTCCTGTAGAAGCCCCTCGCCTCCCTCCAATCCTATGGATAATCAGTTGGACATGCTCCTCTCATGTCTTCAGACACCGCGATGATCTACCCCATTAGGTTCTTCATCTCCATACATAAGGACTGGTTCCAGCGGATCACGCCATCGCATTGTTAGATCCTATGTCTAATCTTTTAATCATGCGCTTCCTTTATCTCACCGCCATTAATTAACTTGATTATCCATATATTAACCTTTTATTCAAGTTACTAAGTTCATTAGCTCACAATTGGCTGCTTACTTTCTATATTCAACCATAGACTTCTGCTTACTATTTATTATATTTATTAGACTTAATACTTCTAATTATAAGTCTACTAACAATAAGCTTACTTTATCCTTTCTTATTAAATTATAATCTTATCTTACATTGTTAGCACAACCATTATTATGGGTTTGCTTATTAACTTAGTTCCCATAACTAAGGTTTATTAATATGTTTTCTTGTTCTTCATTAATAATAACTTACGTTATAAGTCCACTTGGCCCTAGGACAAGCCTACCTATTATATTTCATTTCCATTCATTTAATTATAATAGGTTATATTCCTCGTTTATCACATTTTCCTTAGGTTTCTCAACATTAACCAACTTTTACTATTGTAACCTTCCTGTATTTACCATATTGTTTATTCTTATTGTTTAAGGAAAATATTCCACACATCTCATTAAATTGTTTAGTAAAAAGATCCACTTCCATAATGTACATTAATTAAGATCCGTAGTTGCAAGTTATTTCTTTTGTTTTCATTATGGACGTGTGTGTGTATATATTTGTTTGATTAGTGTGCAATACAGTAAAAGAAACCCTATTTCACACTAATCCTTTATTCCTTCTTTTTCTTGCAACTACGTTTTCATTAATTTTACCATTACGGTAACTATGAAAATATATCCTTTTCCCCAACCTTAACTACATCAGTCCACTACAAATTCCCTTTTTTCTGAGATAGATATTAATTCCTGTTCTTCATATACTGTTTCCAATTACTATAAATTTCTATATAAAATTAGGCACATCAATTCTTCTACAAGTATTTCCATAATTCGCTGTAATCCCCTTTTACAACATATCCAATTTATTATTGAATAGCAGTCTTAACAACATATGCATAATTGTTGTCATATTCACCATTTCAGTATTACAATAACTCTTAGCCCAAACAGAGAATTAATGGAATAAATTCGTACAACGAAAATATTCTTAATGTACTCAGGGAATAAATTATTTCGCAATTACCATAAATTTCAATTACTTATCACGTTAAGAATTACGGGGAAGGTAAATATAAATATACTGTTATCAAAAGGTATAATTTAAATCCATTCACTTGACTGCATTCCAATCCTTGAATCTGATTCAGATATGCTATTATGTGGTCTTTCTAATTAAGTCTACTATTGGGCTTACCCCGGATTTACAAATCTAAAGCTAAAAGAAGGAAAGAAACCTTAATCATTCAGATTCATAGAATTTACGTCACGTAGACAAGAAACTGAACTTCTATAGATCTATAATCTTTGTCTTCAAATCTGGAATCATAATTCCTAAAAACTAATATTCTTATTTATGAAAAATTTGGAGAAGAAAGAAAATGGCAGAGCCATGCCATTGTCTCAGAAAACATGAGTTAAAGACTAGGCTTTGCTAGTCTATTTATAGGTTACAGGAGATTCTGGTCCGTCGAATTAAATATAATAAAATCCGAACCGTAAAGATCGAAAATATAACATTAATTGGCTCATATATGGGTTATTAATGTTAATTTTGCTAAATATTAATATTAATTTTAAATAACGTTGCTTGTAACATTTGTTTTCTTGCTAAATATTGCTACATACATTATTTTCTTCCATTTATAACACATACCAATTTTTAAATTTCAAACTTATGTGCATGTATACTCGTATAACTCTTCAATCTTTGCCCATTAATAGTTGTGCTATAAATATTATTAATAACGCTATCGATTCATTGCTTCTTTCCATTTAATATATATTCAAATTTCAAATGCAGCTACTCTCTTGCCTAATTTTCATTCATTCCACATTTATTACTTTCTGCCCTTAGATTACACTTTAATTTCAAATTTCAAATTTATATTTTATATATTTACGTATAACTTCATCTTTATTTTTAATTCAAACGACATTATGCCGACATTCATTCCTACTCATTTTGATTGATTGCATGCTACTTATGGATTTCATATTCATACACACACACATACACATATACATGTATATACTCATATATATACATATAATTTTCTTATATATACATTTATATATATCTTTCTCTTAGAACATGCATTTCTTTAGTCTTCCCTCTAAAATTATAAACATGACGTTGATGGGACTCAAAGCCCTGATCTCCCTCATGGAAAGTGCATGTCTTAAAAACTTACCTAACTTAACTTTCTTTCATAAGAATAAAAACATTAGTATCCATTGTTCTTATTTGTGTTTCTCTTAGATCTTCATTTTCACATTTTTTCTAATACTTCATCTAAAGATATCTGTTTCGTCTTAAATCCATTTTCTGCAAAAGCATAGTTCTAAATTGATTAAAAAATCGTCACATACGCAATGACGCTAATTTCATGACCAAATTCTGAAAATTATTCAAACTTATTTTATTATTTAATTAAAAATGTGGGGTGTTAAACTTCTTCTTCAATCGCTTCCCTGTCTTTGCTTCATCTATCACCATCCCTCCTCCCCCTCTTTCTTTTGACCCCCATCTCTTAGCTAGTCTTGTAATGTCCCGCATTTTTACCGGTTCGTAATTGAATATTTAAATCAGTTTAAATATTGAATTCGTAATATAAGTGAATTTATATATTAATTAAAACGAAGTTAAACGTATAAAAATATATATTAAATATAATCAAGCTCATAACGACGCTGCAGTTCGTAATTTAACGTTCTGAACTTCAGCTGAGTATACAGAATTCGTTATAAGTCGGATTTCTGCGAAACAAGAAACGCTGGAATCTGTTGAACTGTTTCTTTCTAACAAAAGTGAAAAACCAAGATTTCATGTTACAGAGTGGAAGTTATGTCCAAAATTAATATTTAGAAAAGCAGCGGCATAATCGTTCTTGGCCATAACGGTTATTTGAATATAATTAGATATAAGATTCGAATTTGGATAAGGTTCTTTTGAGGCGTAGTGATAATTTAATTTTTAGAATTTTACTGTAATTTTTAATTAATTAAATAAGCAACTTTTTATTTGGAGTATTTTGCACCCTATATTGATATTTTGGGGTTTCACAATATGAGTTAACCTACCGATATGATTATATTTTTGGGATCGTGACACCTCATTGGACATGATTGTGTCCTTATTTCTGTCCATAGCGGTTTGAACATGAATATAATTTTGTGTAACAGGGGTACACAATATGTTATAATTTAAAACACACGCCTACCCATTCTCTATGACCATTTGAAAACCCCACCGCGTCTACGCTTTCAAACCCAAGACTGATTGAAGTGAAAAATCTGAGCCTACCACATACAAATATATACGCTGAAGCCAACTTTTGCAAACCACCCTATAAGGTCTATACAATCCTACTCCTTCCTTTCTAAGCAAACGCACTGTACCTCCTATATACTAGCTAGGAACTTATTGTAAAAGGACCCATTTAAAATAAATTAAAGCTCATCCTAGATTTTAGACTAGAAGCATGGGTATGTATTAATTAATAATCGTGTAGAGAGAGATATGTATCTGAACAGCAAACCTACCCTAAGTTACTTTACCATGCCTGTCTATTATCGAAACCATGCAAACCATGTTCATCACAGTGCCGACAGAGGAATCAGATCAGTGTATATTTGCAAACCTCTTGACATGACTTAACTTTGAAAACATAAACTACCCTACACCCTACAAACCCTATATCCGTGGCCTCCAAGTTATCATACAGTATAAATACTCAACCTTGCTCCACTGTTACTCAGCAAGACAAATGAAAACAAAACCTCTCATTACAAAAAAAAAAAAAAAAAAAAAAGAAAAGAATACTGAAACAAGATCTGTCGTTCTTCCAGTGTAAAGAGCTTCGAGTACCCTGGGTGCTGGTTTGAACGGTGAGTGTTTAACTTGAACACAGTGAGGAGAACGTGGAGAAGCACTGAAGGATTTAAGGGTAAAATGGTGAAGCTTCAGGCAAGTGGCGGTGTGTTTGAGTATGGAGAAGCTGTTGGGTGCATCAAGTTGTGATGGTTTGGCGAAGTGTTTAAGGTGAACGCTGTGGGTTTTTGTGGGCATTTGGGAAGAAAGCACAAAAGTGCTACTGTGTAGGAAGGTTTTTAATTTTGTACGTGACATGTGAAGGATTGCTGGAGTACACGTTGTGTACAGGGGAACACACACAGACATAGAGAAGTATGGACATCCATTGGCAAAGGAAATTGAAGCATATATATAATAAGGTGCGGCAGTCATGTATTTGATAAATGGAAAGAAGTAATTCAAACAAAGAAAGATGGCGTATGAAGTGGGATAGTAGCATACGGATTGTGGGACGGTGACGCTGTGTAGTAGTTTCTGGCTTGGAAAGTGACATCAAGTCGGCGTGGAGAAGAACGACTACCGAGATTAAGTACAAAGTCCAAACAAGACGAAGTGAGATGCATTGGAACCGTGATCGCAGAAGCTACATGTACGAACTGGTTTGGAGCGATCTGAGACTCGTTGCAATTTTAAGGCAAATTTAACGACTGATCAAAGCAACTGACGCAAATCGTTATTTAACGGTTAACGCGCGAAGGTGAGTAAATTCACTAACTTTGTTTTATTTAAAATATTTTTATATTTTAAATAATGGCTGAATGCTGTGTGATGGTTGATTAGATAAATTACAGTCAAATTGGTTGAAATAAATATATATCATTGCATATGCACACATCATTGGTTGGATACTGATTTGAATAACACCTATGGATGCGGAAACCGGTTGGAGGAACTCAACCGGATTCCTAAATATTTAGATGTACTGTTTGTGCACTGTTTGAACCGTGTTGAATGGACATTCAACGTTATGTTGATTTGGTAAATAAACGATATCAGCGACAGTCAACCATAAACCCATTTTGTTAAGAAGTTGGTTGACCGTCAGACAAATCAACGAAGTTAATTATAAAAAATTATATTTTTATAATTAAAGTGATGTTTAAATTATATATAAAAATTCTATTATAAACTGGTATTAAGTTTGTATTGAGATGTTTTATTGAATTGGGTATAATAATACGAATAAGAAGTAAATTGCCAAAAAGACAAAGGACGTAATCGATTTTTGATAAGAGAAGTTTAAGAGAAATGTTTAAAGAAGGTGGAGTGAAGAGTTAATGACCAATGTAAATAATTTTAAACAACCGATTTTTCAAATAAGGATATGGCATCATAAAATCATATAAAAGATATGTCAAGATTTTTGTAACGGAAATAAATGCCAAGATTTTTGTAACGGAAAAAGATATCAAGACTCTTGTAACGGAAAGAGGCGTTGAGATTAATTATAAAGTGGAGTATAATAGCATATTGCAAGTCTGTGAACTATAGCGATAAAATAACACTGTTGAGGTTTAGGCGTGACTGTTGTGTCGAGATTAGTTAAAAATGGGAATATTACAGCGTATGACAAGTTTTGAACTATAACGTTAAATTAACGCTGTTGGCCAAACTTAAGCGTGATTTTTGTATATAGCATTACTCCCTAGGGAATAAAGACAGTTGGTTTGAATCTACTTATTCTAAAGAAATAAGTGACGATGTTTGCCCAAAGAAAATATAGGAGTATTATGTTGGGTGGGGAACAAAGACGAATATAGGTTCATAATAACTGGAAAACGTTCTCCAAGAAATGCAAATGGCTAAACGAGTCTTGGAATATATCTGGGAAGATATGGAAAATTGGGGAAGTAATGTTAAATAAAAAGGGGCTAGTAATTGTGTGATGCTCGTTATACATTTGAATGGATGTTTGTTTTTACTTCGATAGTTAAATAACCGACTATCGAAGTGTTTTGACCATCGTTGTCAATACGGGGAGACCGGTTGGATATACTATCTGAAACCACTCCGTATAGGCATAAGCGCTGCAAATTATGCTGAAGAAAATTGAAGACGAAGTGAAATGCAAGGTTCGTCCTGTTCCAGAATGGTGTTTCTGTTTGTCCAGTCCCAGGGCAACTTGTATGGACGAATGTCTGACAGAGTATTCCTAACGGTCACATAAGACGATCTTTTCAAGATATTACGTCTGGTGGCGGAGGAATTCGTTTCTCTTAGCTTTTATACCCGTAATATTTTTGGGTAGGTCAACTAGTGATTTGATGGGTTTGATGATGTGGCATTCAAAGTGAATGGTGGCCAGATGTTCTAAAAGGTAGGCGTAGCCTCAAGCTTCACAACCGGGAAATGACAAAAATCGGGCAGGCAGCATGGCTATGTGGGTCGCTCCCATTAGGGTGTATAATCACCTATCTAGAGAAATTCCTTTTGTTTCTAAATCTATCGATTCTGCCCATTCGGGAACGGTGGTTTGAGTCCAACCGTTGGTGATATACATTCGATACACTCAAGCGAAATGAGTGGTCGGTCATGTGTGGGCCGGGTTGCAAGACGTTCTTGTTGAACCCAGGTGTATTTGCCTCTAGAGATACATCATCGGAAGGTGGTCCCATACCTTGTCATAGTTGGAATCCAATCTCCAATAAGCGCCCTGCGGTTTTTGATTTTATACTATGTATGTAGAGCGTGAGATGCAAGCGTTCTACTATTTGGTTATTTATTTGATTAGACATTATTATAATATCACTGGATTTTGATATCAATAATGATTTGGGTTATAGTAAGGTAAAAGCCGTCCGTGTTTATGTGTGGACCGGTCTTACTATTATCTTTTCTTTCAAAGGATTTTTGAAGTTAAACCATATGGTTGGAGTTTACTCACACCAGTCCCATGACTGACCCAGAGTTTATTTTGTTTGTTTTCCCTAAACTCTTGGGTGCCCAAATTTGTACGGGCAGTCAAGTGTTTCAGGCTTTACAGACACACTTGGAGGAGCTTGAAGACGAAGTTTCCACTATTGATTATTTAGAGTTATTTCCGCTGCATCAAATGTTATGTTGTACTCTGATATGGTATGTATACACAAAACAGATTTGTATTTCAAAGTTATGTTATATAATATATTTTATTCGTTCCGCTGTGAGATTCGTGTTTACTCTGATTCTGCTCAGTTGTGTTCTTCTTCTTCTATTCTATTAGTTCTATCTTTTCTATCTCACCCTCTAATTTCTTTCCATTAATGATTCGGTATTTTCGATGTCTAAACAGTCGATGCTGGGTTTTGTGTCGATTTTCGGAGTCGAAAATTCCGGGTCGTTACAGTTGGTATCAGAGCATAAGGTTAAGTGATTACCTTGGCTCTGTGGTGTGACTCAATAGAGATGAGGTCAGTAGTACCTTAGATTGAGTTTGAGTGTATCTATATGAGCGCGTATTTGTAAATTGATATAAAAAGCAGTTTTATATTGTGTTGATTGATCTGGTGAGTGGTATATAAATTCCAGATCGACGCGTTTAGCTGACGAGGTCGATAGGGCTTTATAAACGCTTGGATAGAGAAATTCGACATAGTATTGTTTTAAAAGCTGGGTGAATAAAATAATTTTACCCAAATTATATTTTGATATAAAAAGAAGTATATATCTTAATATTATTATAATACGTAGGATGTGTGATCATTATTATAATCATACTTGAAGTGGTTATGTAAATAACCAATCGAAATTCACGTAAGTACAAAATACAAATCCGATGAATTGAATCTAAAGAAACTCCAGAATTGGAGTTAAAACTATGGTAATTTGGAAAAAGTTCGTAAATGAATTTCGAATTAAATATATGGAATTTTAAGATCCTGGGAAAATTTTGAAATCTTATCCAAGTTTCGAAAAGATATTTTTGAAGAAATTTCAAATAAAAGTATTTGAATATGAGTTTTGAAAGTGATATAGTATTGAACTCACTTTGAACACTGGAAATAAATTCCGATGATGAAGTCGACCATTATCGGTTTTCATTTTCGAGTTCTAAGTGTCGGATTACTACCAAAGATTTGTTTTGAAATAAGTGTTCGGAAATTCAAATATTTTGAATTGCTATGTTATGAATATGTATATGATTTCAAATGGATTTGAAATAAAACCCCGGGGATTTGAATTCTGAAATTTAAAACTTACTTATGAAGTAAATAAACAGCGAATTTAAATAAGTCAAATAAAATTTAAGTTGAATTGAAGCCAAGTAAGCGGAAATCGTACTGGAATAAGGATTTTACTTGACCAAGTAGTTGAGTTGTGAATTGAGATTGGGAATGGAACCAAACTTGGTTGGGAAATTTGATTATTTGGAATTGGAATTGAACTGAAGTTTGGAAAAGAAATTTGAGTTGGGATTGTTGATTGAGAATAAACTGACTGGAGATCAGTTGGAGATGCATTTGGGTATGCTGAATGGATTGCAAATGGAAGCGATAAAGTTGGATGCCCAATGAAGGGAGAAGGTCCAGAGTGGCGTGTGGTAGTAGTACCGAATGAACCGTGCAGCGGAGAGATTGACTAAATTCTTCGAAAATTAAAATGTTAGAAAATTTTCAGAATTTTGAAAATTTTTGTTACAAAGAAGGGAATTAATATTTTGATCAGTTCAGTTGAAACTAAAATTATGAAGTAAACCAAAAAGATTTTTAACCTGTTTGCAATAGAGATTGTAGCATTTTCCCCATCTTAGCAATTTCGAGGACGAAATTATTTTAAGGGGGAAGGAATGTAATGTCCCGCATTTTTACCGGTTCGTAATTGAATATTTAAATCAGTTTAAATATTGAATTCGTAATATAAGTGAATTTATATATTAATTAAAACGAAGTTAAACGTATAAAAATATATATTAAATATAATCAAGCTCATAACGACGCTGCAGTTCGTAATTTAACGTTCTGAACTTCAGCTGAGTATACAGAATTCGTTATAAGTCGGATTTCTGCGAAACAAGAAACGCTGGAATCTGTTGAACTGTTTCTTTCTAACAAAAGTGAAAAACCAAGATTTCATGTTACAGAGTGGAAGTTATGTCCAAAATTAATATTTAGAAAAGCAGCGGCATAATCGTTCTTGGCCATAACGGTTATTTGAATATAATTAGATATAAGATTCGAATTTGGATAAGGTTCTTTTGAGGCGTAGTGATAATTTAATTTTTAGAATTTTACTGTAATTTTTAATTAATTAAATAAGCAACTTTTTATTTGGAGTATTTTGCACCCTATATTGATATTTTGGGGTTTCACAATATGAGTTAACCTACCGATATGATTATATTTTTGGGATCGTGACACCTCATTGGACATGATTGTGTCCTTATTTCTGTCCATAGCGGTTTGAACATGAATATAATTTTGTGTAACAGGGGTACACAATATGTTATAATTTAAAACACACGCCTACCCATTCTCTATGACCATTTGAAAACCCCACCGCGTCTACGCTTTCAAACCCAAGACTGATTGAAGTAAAAAATCTGAGCCTACCACATACAAATATATACGCTGAAGCCAACTTTTGCAAACCACCCTATAAGGTCTATACAATCCTACTCCTTCCTTTCTAAGCAAACGCACTGTACCTCCTATATACTAGCTAGGAACTTATTGTAAAAGGACCCATTTAAAATAAATTAAAGCTCATCCTAGATTTTAGACTAGAAGCATGGGTATGTATTAATTAATAATCGTGTAGAGAGAGATATGTATCTGAACAGCAAACCTACCCTAAGTTACTTTACCATGCCTGTCTATTATCGAAACCATGCAAACCATGTTCATCACAGTGCCGACAGAGGAATCAGATCAGTGTATATTTGCAAACCTCTTGACATGACTTAACTTTGAAAACATAAACTACCCTACACCCTACAAACCCTATATCCGTGGCCTCCAAGTTATCATACAGTATAAATACTCAACCTTGCTCCACCGTTACTCAGCAAGACAAACGAAAACAAAACCTCTCATTACAAAAAAAAAAAAAAAAAGAAAGAAAAGAATACTGAAACAAGATCTGTCGTTCTTCCAGTGTAAAGAGCTTCGAGTACCCTGGGTGCTGGTTTGAACGGTGAGTGTTTAACTTGAACACAGTGAGGAGAACGTGGAGAAGCACTGAAGGATTTAAGGGTAAAATGGTGAAGCTTCAGGCAAGTGGCGGTGTGTTTGAGTATGGAGAAGCTGTTGGGTGCATCAAGTTGTGATGGTTTGGCGAAGTGTTTAAGGTGAACGCTGTGGGTTTTTGTGGGCATTTGGGAAGAAAGCACAAAAGTGCTACTGTGTAGGAAGGTTTTTAATTTTGTACGTGACATGTGAAGGATTGCTGGAGTACACGTTGTGTACAGGGGAACACACACAGACATAGAGAAGTATGGACATCCATTGGCAAAGGAAATTGAAGCATATATATAATAAGGTGCGGCAGTCATGTATTTGATAAATGGAAAGAAGTAATTCAAACAAAGAAAGATGGCGTATGAAGTGGGATAGTAGCATACGGATTGTGGGACGGTGACGCTGTGTAGTAGTTTCTGGCTTGGAAAGTGACATCAAGTCGGCGTGGAGAAGAACGACTACCGAGATTAAGTACAAAGTCCAAACAAGACGAAGTGAGATGCATTGGAACCGTGATCGCAGAAGCTACATGTACGAACTGGTTTGGAGCGATCTGAGACTCGTTGCAATTTTAAGGCAAATTTAACGACTGATCAAAGCAACTGACGCAAATCGTTATTTAACGGTTAACGCGCGAAGGTGAGTAAATTCACTAACTTTGTTTTATTTAAAATATTTTTATATTTTAAATAATGGCTGAATGCTGTGTGATGGTTGATTAGATAAATTACAGTCAAATTGGTTGAAATAAATATATATCATTGCATATGCACACATCATTGGTTGGATACTGATTTGAATAACACCTATGGATGCGGAAACCGGTTGGAGGAACTCAACCGGATTCCTAAATATTTAGATGTACTGTTTGTGCACTGTTTGAACCGTGTTGAATGGACATTCAACGTTATGTTGATTTGGTAAATAAACGATATCAGCGACAGTCAACCATAAACCCATTTTGTTAAGAAGTTGGTTGACCGTCAGACAAATCAACGAAGTTAATTATAAAAAATTATATTTTTATAATTAAAGTGATGTTTAAATTATATATAAAAATTCTATTATAAACTGGTATTAAGTTTGTATTGAGATGTTTTATTGAATTGGGTATAATAATACGAATAAGAAGTAAATTGCCAAAAAGACAAAGGACGTAATCGATTTTTGATAAGAGAAGTTTAAGAGAAATGTTTAAAGAAGGTGGAGTGAAGAGTTAATGACCAATGTAAATAATTTTAAACAACCGATTTTTCAAATAAGGATATGGCATCATAAAATCATATAAAAGATATGTCAAGATTTTTGTAACGGAAATAAATGCCAAGATTTTTGTAACGGAAAAAGATATCAAGACTCTTGTAACGGAAAGAGGCGTTGAGATTAATTATAAAGTGGAGTATAATAGCATATTGCAAGTCTGTGAACTATAGCGATAAAATAACACTGTTGAGGTTTAGGCGTGACTGTTGTGTCGAGATTAGTTAAAAATGGGAATATTACAGCGTATGACAAGTTTTGAACTATAACGTTAAATTAACGCTGTTGGCCAAACTTAAGCGTGATTTTTGTATATAGCATTACTCCCTAGGGAATAAAGACAGTTGGTTTGAATCTACTTATTCTAAAGAAATAAGTGACGATGTTTGCCCAAAGAAAATATAGGAGTATTATGTTGGGTGGGGAACAAAGACGAATATAGGTTCATAATAACTGGAAAACGTTCTCCAAGAAATGCAAATGGCTAAACGAGTCTTGGAATATATCTGGGAAGATATGGAAAATTGGGGAAGTAATGTTAAATAAAAAGGGGCTAGTAATTGTGTGATGCTCGTTATACATTTGAATGGATGTTTGTTTTTACTTCGATAGTTAAATAACCGACTATCGAAGTGTTTTGACCATCGTTGTCAATACGGGGAGACCGGTTGGATATACTATCTGAAACCACTCCGTATAGGCATAAGCGCTGCAAATTATGCTGAAGAAAATTGAAGACGAAGTGAAATGCAAGGTTCGTCCTGTTCCAGAATGGTGTTTCTGTTTGTCCAGTCCCAGGGCAACTTGTATGGACGAATGTCTGACAGAGTATTCCTAACGGTCACATAAGACGATCTTTTCAAGATATTACGTCTGGTGGCGGAGGAATTCGTTTCTCTTAGCTTTTATACCCGTAATATTTTTGGGTAGGTCAACTAGTGATTTGATGGGTTTGATGATGTGGCATTCAAAGTGAATGGTGGCCAGATGTTCTAAAAGGTAGGCGTAGCCTCAAGCTTCACAGCCGGGAAATGACAAAAATCGGGCAGGCAGCATGGCTATGTGGGTCGCTCCCATTAGGGTGTATAATCACCTATCTAGAGAAATTCCTTTTGTTTCTAAATCTATCGATTCTGCCCATTCGGGAACGGTGGTTTGAGTCCAACCGTTGGTGATATACATTCGATACACTCAAGCGAAATGAGTGGTCGGTCATGTGTGGGCCGGGTTGCAAGACGTTCTTGTTGAACCCAGGTGTATTTGCCTCTAGAGATACATCATCGGAAGGTGGTCCCATACCTTGTCATAGTTGGAATCCAATCTCCAATAAGCGCCCTGCGGTTTTTGATTTTATACTATGTATGTAGAGCGTGAGATGCAAGCGTTCTACTATTTGGTTATTTATTTGATTAGACATTATTATAATATCACTGGATTTTGATATCAATAATGATTTGGGTTATAGTAAGGTAAAAGCCGTCCGTGTTTATGTGTGGACCGGTCTTACTATTATCTTTTCTTTCAAAGGATTTTTGAAGTTAAACCATATGGTTGGAGTTTACTCACACCAGTCCCATGACTGACCCAGAGTTTATTTTGTTTGTTTTCCCTAAACTCTTGGGTGCCCAAATTTGTACGGGCAGTCAAGTGTTTCAGGCTTTACAGACACACTTGGAGGAGCTTGAAGACGAAGTTTCCACTATTGATTATTTAGAGTTATTTCCGCTGCATCAAATGTTATGTTGTACTCTGATATGGTATGTATACACAAAACAGATTTGTATTTCAAAGTTATGTTATATAATATATTTTATTCGTTCCGCTGTGAGATTCGTGTTTACTCTGATTCTGCTCAGTTGTGTTCTTCTTCTTCTATTCTATTAGTTCTATCTTTTCTATCTCACCCTCTAATTTCTTTCCATTAATGATTCGGTATTTTCGATGTCTGAACAGTCGATGCTGGGTTTTGTGTCGATTTTCGGAGTCGAAAATTCCGGGTCGTTACAAGTCTCCTTTCCAATCTTTCTTCTTTTTCTACTCTAGCTTCATCCTTTTTTGCTCCTCCCATTTCTGTAGCTTCTTGCTAGCCCTCTTTATACAAAAAACTTTCTTAGAATAAAAAGAAATACATCCCACAAAGTCTTCCTTAAATTTACAGTAA
Organism: Allium sativum; assembly: GCA_030737875.1. Taxonomy (NCBI): domain Eukaryota; kingdom Viridiplantae; phylum Streptophyta; class Magnoliopsida; order Asparagales; family Amaryllidaceae; genus Allium; species Allium sativum. The sequence continues at coordinate 224,720,202 of CM060923.1, read as the reverse complement.
AAATGTTAGCACCAAAATAACCACAATAATGATGGGAGCTAAAACATGGTAAAGGGATGTTGAGAATAATTAGCTCTCGGTCCACAAATGGCACTTCATCAAGAACTACGCCCATAGGAAAAATGAAAGAGAAAAAACCCATTTCGACGAAAGCATGCCCTTTCGATGAAGCTAAAGGGTATATCTTTTAAAAAAATGATCATCAAACAAAGTCGAAGTGGAGCTGGTTCATGGTTACTAAACCAAAATGCACACTTTGGTTCATCTAAAGGAGATGTTCAGATCATATGACCCTAAAGAAAATTCCTACCATATAAGGAAAACCATCCCTTCAAAATCCTTAAAACAAAAGACATTCAAAGGCAATTTTCTTAGCATAAGTACCAAGTCTTTTGTTCAAGATACCCTTTTGGCAGGACAAAAGGCTTTGCAATAAGTTACTATCAATAAACTCTCAGAAAGACTTACTTTCTCTCCAGGCTACCCACTTTTGGTTCATGCCGCATTGAAAGCACTAGCTGTGGATTTTTAAAACCGCTTCTATTAAGCCTTCAGATCCACTTCTGTGAAAGTATCAAGGCGAAGGATCAAAGATGGTGAGGGGGTTAACTTGCACCTATAAATACGACCTTAAGGGTCTAGAATCCGGACCATATTTCTCATTCTCGTACTTATCTCTAAAATCTAGAGTTGTAAACCCTGATTCAAAACTCAATTTAAGGATTTAAGGAATTAATAGCCTTGAGACTTTGTACTATTCAAGGTTATTAATAAATAAGAACTTATCATCAATTAAAGTAATATAAAGATAATTATTGAATTTATTATGTTATTATGTTGTAACTTTTTAGGTGAGCTTCAGATGCTCCGATAGAGATTGATTGATAAAGTTTCTCTAGACATCTTCAAAAGGGCATAATAAATGAAATTGGATAACTAGAACTCATCAAAAGTAATCTAGTTCTGAAACCCTTCAAGACCAAAAATTCGTCGAAGGTTATCTAAGATGTTTGAAACTTCTACTTCAATTGGAAACATTAATTCCTACAAAAGGGTATGATCATGGTATAGGGACTCGATACACCAAGAATTGATCGAAAGCTACTTTTAAAGGGAATGAGTCTCGGTTATCCATTCTGAATACTTTTAAGCAAGCTTAATCTACATAAATTATCACACCAACAAGGCGAAGGCCCATGTTTAGTAACTTAAGGATGATTTAGATGGGCATTTCCCCATGATAGCTACAAAATTGAGAAAATAAGATAACCCATTAACAACGAAAGGCTCAAACAGCTAAGAATCTCGATTGCTGTCACAGGCCCTTTAGAATAAAGGGAATTTTAAGGCAAAGGCTTTATGTATCTAACTATTATCTTTATTTCAACAGGGTCATGCTTTTGGGAGGTTCTAAGGCCAGCAATAGAAATCAAAGGAATTTTGACATTGGAAATTCATCTAAAATTACACGGATAGAATTATCTGACTTTCATAGATACTTTAACTTTCTCTTAAATTGAAAGATGCAATTCAAGTAAATCCAACTTAATTAAGGGCCCTACAAGGAATTTACCACTTTACGGGTGTAAACCAGTTTTGTGGCTAACAAAAAACTATGTTCTTCATGCTCCTCCCCAAGTTGCTAATGCTAGAACTGCCTACTGGCATAACCATCTAGTTGGCTTTTTCTTGGATGAACCTCTTATATACTCTGTTGTCCTATACTTTCCAAGGTTAGCATGTAGTAGTTTGAATGGAACTTAAGTCGAGACAGATAGGAAATTGTTCTTCTTGGTATTAAAGATGAACATAAACCTACTAAAAATCTTGGAAGTCGATTTTCTTATAATTAAGGCAAAGTCTTAATTTTAACTTAATAGGATCTCTCCATCGTATATGTATGAGAAAAGGCAAAGATGGTTCTTGTTTGGGTTTTTTGCCTAAAATTCCTTTTTTCTTCTAGAGTTTGGTTAATACGATATGAATCGCTAGCTTATTGGGGGAAGTTATTATTCTCGGCGAGTCCACTGAGAGGCTGGATAAATGTAATATGCAAAGTTCTTTAGGGGTGTCATGTTCTAATATTTGCCTGATCAAATTTGTGTTCACTCTATGAGGAAGCTGTAACCTACGTTAGAGTTGAGTATGCATAGAGACTAGCCATCGACCCGCCTTTTTACAAGATAGTCACATATTGGTTTTTCAGCTTTCGAAGTGTACAGGACCTGAACATGGGCTTAGGCAAGCCCGAATATACTTGATTGGAGTATCAAATCTCTTGAAGATACGAGTATTGGAGACCTATATTCTAGCTCGGCATAAAGGTCGATTCGACCTTCTTCTGCAGACACTTCACTTTGGCTCGAACAAGCCCGGTTCGATTATGTCTGGGTCGATGAAGTCAGCTCGGTGTGCCATGTCCTTGCCCCTGCTTTTAATAATTTTCTGGTTTTCCTAAATTCAGTTTGACTATGTCGAACCAAAGTATGCCTGCCCAGACTCTAATGTTTTCGCAGACTCAATCAATCACCTGATCATGATCCATCTATTACGCCGCGAACTCCCGATCGGATTCCCCATGTCTTGCCAACCCGGATTGTTGTTCATCTAATAGACCCCTAGGGCCTCACATTCAAGCGATCGAACTCTCTTCACTCAAGCACACCAGCGCAAGGACATTTCCATTGCTAACTTCAACTCTTTTCTCAACATTTCTTTCATAAAAACTAATTGTGTTGTAATCATATAGTATAATAAAAGATAGATTATACAAAGTAGACGTAGGCCAGTAGACGCAGGCCAGTGGACGTAGGCCTGATTGCCAAACAACAATAAATATTTTGTGTCCCCTTTTATTTCCTATTTTATATGATTGATATTATGTAATATTTATTGATAGTGACTGTGATGGGGTGTTGTACCTGGAAGAACTATTTTCCGTATCAACATTTTGACGTACTATGTAGAGGGGCACACCATTTCAAATTCTACAGAATTCAGATTGCTACAACTCAAAGCCTTCTGCTATGGTGAAAAGGAAGAAAGATGGCACTTTCACCTATACTGAAGGTGCTGGAAATAGAGGAAGTCAAAAGGCTTCCTTTACTAACCTTCCACCTTTCTGACTCGAATTGAGATGGTTGAAATCATAAAGGGATTGCTGGCCTGCATGGAGCGACAAGATGAACTCCCCTACAGGCATGAGGAGTTGATGAATACTTTTCTTTCTCAGCTGGATGGATATGGAAGGATAGAGGTTAATCATTGGGGGCATGACCCAGTAACGCAGTAGCAATCTGCTCAGGAACTTTGTTGCCGCCTCACTCAACAAAAAATCAGGAACATGTCCTAGATTGGATGCCGACCTGGATAAAACAGGGGGTAAGAGATGACAACATCGTTCATCATGCTTTAACTCATGATGCTCCAAATGATGATATGATAAATGTTGGTCAGGCTGACCACAGGCGACTCTGGCGAGAGATCGTGCGGCAGCACTAGAACTCCGGTTCGACTGCGTTGACCTGGCCTAGTTCGACCATGTCGACCCGGACTTCTTCGACCATGTCGACCTGGATCCCATGGGAATAGTCGAACCAAATTTAAATGCAATGAAAAGTCATCTAATAATTACAGGAACTCACATAGTGGGCACTGGCGCTGGATTGGATGATTGGAAACAACCGCTTAGCAACGGTAATCAGATTGCATATGTGCTTTAACGGTTTACTAAAGGGAGGGCATCTCGGACTGACATGGATTATGTTAATCACCGCCCCTTTACCCAACCTATCCAGAACTCCCGAAATCCGCCTGATTTCAAGTTACCTGTCTTAGAAGCTTTTAATGGTATGAAGGATCCTACCGTGCACTAGACAGGCTATATGCACCATATGGAAGTATTATCGATGTCGGAGAATGTCATGGCTAAATGCTTCTCTTTCTACATTACTGATATTGTTGCTGTGTGGTTTTGGCAGCTGGAATTTGAGTCGATCAATAGCTGGAATGCTTTGGTCGCACGTTTTGTTGAGCAATTGTGGGTCCATATAGCTTGAACCAAAAATGTGATGACTTTTACTTCAATTAAGTAGAGGTATGGAGAGACTCTACGCAGTTTCTTGGAAATATTCAATGCGGTGATAACATCAATAGACCTACCAAAACCATCCATGATATTAATGGCTGCTAATCGACATCTCGGACAAGTCGAATTTTAAGATTTCTTTGCAATGAGATCCACCACGAGACTTGGTGAATTCTACTTTAAGGCAGATAGATTTCTACGAGAAGAGGATGCTAGAGTCGAGAAGGAAGTTCTCGAAGTTAATATGGTTAAGGGCGGAGGACCGTCCGAATACAGAAAAGGAAAAGATAAAGGCAAAAGAAATGCCCTGGTTAAGAACGATCGAAATGTTCAATCATGGAGGGAGCCTGAATTCTCCGGCTATATAAACTCAATACCTCGCCAGAGGATATCTACATGGAAATGCATGAGAATGCTCCTTTCAAGAAGACCCCCAGGAGGGAGCCAACGCAGAAAGAATGAAAGTCTTAAAAGCATTAGCTGTTTCGTGAAATTAATGGTCATGCGATAAGAAAATGTAGGCACTTGCGTAACATAATCGAAGAGCATGTCAGGAGTGGGGATCTGGCACACTATGTCAGAAAACAGACTGAACGGATGGAACAGGTGAAACCTTCTCCTACTGCTCTCCGAAGAGAGAACAAGCTAGATCAGGCTCGCGTAGATTGACCATCAATTGTTTTGGATTCCATGGGTATTTGATTTTTTTTTTTTTGGATGGCTACATCTGCCTACTCATGTACGAGAACCAGAGAGATCCATAGGCATGTTCTTTGTAGATAATAAACCATCCTCTTTTTGATATATAATAAAAAATGGCTAAGTTGGCTTACTTATGTACGGGAATAGGAAAGATCCCTAGGCTTGCTCTATGTCCAACTATAAACTGTTATACTTGTTTGATTCTGTAACGGTTATGGATTTTAATAAACGGATTTTCAAAAATTGATTGTATTTGAAGGATTGGGCTTCTTTGTTAGGATTTGGCAAGGTCGCTGGATCATGGTTGGGGTACGGACCATACTCGATTTGGATTTCCAAGTATGGATTATGCCAGAAGGTTTGGACTATCTTTTTAGGATTTGGAAAGATAATTCAATCGTAACTCGAGTATGGACTATACTCGGTATGGATTTTGAAGCATGGACTACGTCTGAAGAAGGTGAATGGTTTTGTCAAGACTGGCAAACCGGTAAGCTTTGTTTATTTACAGTAATGGATTGAACTTGCATTAAATAGGCTTGGTGAGGCCGTGGTTTTCTTGAATTTGGTTTTCTCTCATATTATGATTTGGAGAGATCGTTGTATTCTCTTGATTTCATGTTATAATATGATTCGAAGTGATCATTATTTCTAATTACGATCTGAAGAGATTGTGGGATTTCATTGGAATTTTGGACTTTTAATTATCCATTAATATGATCTGGAGTTATCGTGGTTATCTATAATACAATCTATAGTCATTGTGGTGTTAAGGATGCGGAATGTGGATCTTAAGGTAGAACTAACACTAGAGGGGAGGGGGTGAATAGTGTTTATGAGCAATTTATAGAAATCTTAAACTAACTTGAATTACTATATGAATCACACAATGATTATCACACCAGATATGGTAACAAACACAGAAACAATCACAGACATAGAAATAAGTAAATAAGAAAGCAGAAAAGGAAAGAACACACCAGATTTTATACTAATTCGGATTACTTCTATGTCCATTCCCACGCAATGCTGCATTGCGTAGAATTTTATTATTATCAATATCCAACTACAACACCCTTGATTTCCTGGCTACAAGGTTAACATCGATTCCACTACCTTTGATTCCACGGCTACAAGGTTAACACCACTCCCTTTTCTTGATTTCAAGGCTACAAGAAACACACCCTTTCCCAAACAATTCCCAAATGATTACAATATCCCTAAAACTCTTCAATAACACTTCAAAAAGAGAGTTGTTGATAGAGATTGTGAAGAGAAGAATAATAATATAAATTTTGTTGAAATCGACAGAGTATAAGTGTAGAAATCAAGAAATTTAAGTATTTTAATGGTGGTAAGTAAAAGGGGTGAAGAAGGAGAATAAAGAATGATTAAAAATTCAAAATCATCCCCTTTTATAGTGTCCCAAAGGTTGCAACGTTTTTGAAATGTTACAAATAGTGAAAAGACACTTGCTTTGAAAATTGAATTTATGACAGTTATATGTCGACATGTCAATATGGGTATGTCGACATATGCCTTGTATATTTATGTTTAAAATCAAATTTCAGTGTTAAAACCAACATATATTTTATGAAAATTCTTGAATCAAAAGTAATGTTTCAAATGAAGTTTCTAAAGTATAAAAACATAGTGATATATAATATAAACATATTTATAAAGTTATATGATTTTAAACTACAAAACTATATATATATATATATATATATCATAAACATATTATTATAAAACTGTAAATATTTGAAATCATTTAAAAGTAGTTTGAAATAACTTGAAATCCGAATTTGAATTTTGAAAACAGAATTTGAAGAACATAATTTGAAAATGAAGTGCTATTCATAGTCTTACATAAAAACTGTACTTAATTACTATTTTTTCTTGAGCTCTTAAAATATTGATATCTTGATACTCATGAGTCTTGAATTTCTTTGAATCCTGAATCTCTTGGAACTCTAAAACTGTACAGTCTTCAGTATTGAATCATGTACACAAACCCTGCATATATATATATATATATATATATATATATATATATATATATATAAAATAGATAAAGATATTAGTATATATTTTATAATCAATTAATAATGATATTGAAATAAGGTTGTTATCATCAAAACTTCATTCTCCAACAATCTCTCCCCTTTTTGATGACGATAACCTTGATTTATAAAAAAATTTATACCTGTTAATACCTGTTGATTTGATTCTTCGAATACCCCCTCTTTCACCATAAATCCTACATGTTCCCCTTTAAACTAAGCCTAACTAATCCCTATTTTATAATTTCTCCCCCTTTGTCATCAACAAAAAGAATCTCTATGTCTATACCCCCCTGAATCCTAGTGCCTTGCCGTATAACTAAGATTCCCTATACCTATATTATTCTAATTCTAACAAGAATAATTATAAACAAGTCACATAATTCAAACATTTCTGTCAGTATTTACAAGTATTTCAATCAATTACACAACACCATATTGCCAGTTTTGCTACGCCTAAAGGAGGAAGAATCGCCACGGTCTGAAGCCGTGGCCATTTCGGAACGGTTTTAAGCCATGACAACATGATTTAGCACGGTTTATAATTTTGGAATGGCTTCAGCCCGTGCACGGTTAAAATTTTGGAATGGCTTCAGCCCGTTCCAAAATTAAAGAAAAAGTTTCACACCCCCGATACCTAGTATTTCACGTCAAGTGAAGCGCCGTCCTAATTCATACCAACCAAAGCAAAACAAAAAACTGTTCATCGATAAACCATCGCTCCTCAGATCCAAATCGCAATCGAAATCCCTTTCATCCCGCTGACAACTGAAATCGCCATTGAAATCGCCTTTCGCTGACATCTGAAATCGCCTTTCATCCCGCTTACATCGAAATCGCGTTCCTCGCGTTGATTTTCGAGCTTTATTGATCGATTCAAGATTCTTCCTTCGGCGTAGCCGCCCCTTCTTGCTGCTAAGTTATAGTTAACTATTCTTACCTTCGTTATTTCTGCAATTTTTGATGTCGAGGGTTATGTAACAGAGTGAGAATCTCAGCATCTTATTGTGGTGTTATAGACATTAAATATTTACATGGAGTATTAAGGGGTTCACAAGGTTTGGATACTATTGGTTGATTTGTTATTTCTTACTTGCAGGATCATTATGCAGTGATTAGTAGTAGTAAACTACTACTACGTTAGACAGATTTCAAAATTGAATTTGAAAGCCTCTCTAAAAGGCACTGAAATGAGAGTACTGACGGTTGATGATGGGAAAAGAGTGGATAAAATACAATTTCATCGATGTGGAAAATGCAGAAGGAAATTCTCAAGTAACATGAGGTATTTATACAAAGCTTTAAAGCATTTCAAAATTTAAGACTTCGGTATTGTCCGTTATAATGTTTTAACTCTTCCTATTGCTGTCTAACATCTACTATTTTGCACTTTGTGCTATGATCTTTGCTACTGGAAGGAGTTAAGCCTAGTGTGCATCCTTCTTGAAATATTTGTCAAATCTCTCTTGCAGAAATCAGTACAAAGCGTTCCTACAAATCAGTACAAACTGATTAATACGGATAACCTTTGTTTCTTTGAATTGCTGATTATTTATTTCTCGATTTCATAGACAAGTTTGGAAAATCCGTGATGGGAATGAATATACAATGAAGTTTAAAATTAATTTGAGTGAACTCCTTAGATTCACCAATTATTCTCTTTTAGGCCGCCACCAGAATTTTAGACTTCTTAGTTTCAACCTGGTGCTTAGGATAGTCTGATGGTTCAAGTTGGACAAAAGCATTTGGCAAATTCATGTGGTCGTCTAAAGATGTACTGTCATATAAGAGTGAACTTGATTGATTGATTGTAAACCAATCTTACATGTTTCCTGTATGTAAAAATGTACTAAGCTTTTCTTTTATATAGATTTGCAACTAACTAACAACTTGTTTTTTTTTCATTTTTCTTTCATTTATCATCGACCCACAAAATTTTAAATGAATATTAGGTTTAGGTCCTTAAAATCAAACGTAATCCATAAAAACTCCTTCCCAAAAAATATATTGTAAATTACGTCCGTAAAATATTGCTAAAACTACACAAGGTTACGCAATTATTAGTAAATAATTACAGACATCTATATGGTTATGTCATAAAATTGCATAATTGTCTGCAATTTTCTGTGTATTTCTGCAATTTTCTGATGAATAATTGCGAAATTTCCGCAATTTTTCGAAAAGATTGCTGGAATTTCCACAACTTTTTTGGTGAAAAACTGCGGAAATTTCTGCAAATTTTTAATATAATTGCGTAAATGTCTGCAACTATTCACTGAGTAATTGCATAAATTTATATAATTATTAGTTAACTTAATTCTAGGGACCTAATTTACATACCTTTTATGAAAAGGATGTTTTGACTATTTTTAAACTTAATAGGAACTTTAATCAAACTATTCCAAATTTTAAATATTATCTTTTAGATGAACTCATTTTCAAATTGGTATATTAAAGTATTAAACAACTGTTCTCTTATTGCTATGCATTTAAGTCTAGCAGTGTATGTTGCTCATTGTATAGTTGCATGTACAGGGAATAGTCAAAAGGCTATTGAACTTCTTTTCTCCATTTGTGTGGTGTAGTGGCAGCACAAAAGATTCAGAAGTATATAAAAAGAAAATATTTTTATGATTAGAAGGCAAGATAATTTGCTACCATTTATGAACATAAACCCTGCTTACATTAAATACGTTTTAAGTGCTAAACGTTGTGGACTTCAAGTTTTCTCCTATTTTAATGTTTGTTTACTTACATTTTAAACCCTGCTTACATTACATACATTGTAAGCGCTAAACTGAGCATGAAGGGATATAAAAGTTGTGGACTTTCAGTTTTCTCCTACTTCACATTTCAAGCGCTAAACGTTGAGCATGCTAAGAATCCGTCATTTAATTTTCAGAATTTTGCAGAAAAACAGGACCAAAAGTGTCATGTTTCATGGTTTACTATGTAAGGTCATATTTGATAAATGTAACGGTAATGGGCTTTGGCCCAAGTGCTGGATAATGAATACTGTGGGATGGCCCATGTGTATATTTGATAAAGGGGAGAAAAGGCTCCGGTTAGGTTATTATCTCAATATGGATGTTGAATTTGACTGTCATTAAATTGTAGTTTGTTGAACTTGTAAACTCTTATGAAATATAGTTTAATTAAGCTGTTTGAGGCAAATCTAGAAAAGCATTTACTGGATTGGGGGGAAAAATTGATCCATTTGGTGACCGCGTTATAGCTACTGCCGTTGGTAGCTAAGTGGCTGCTGCACTGACTTTATAATAAAAAACATTTTACACTTATAACAATAAGTCTATATATGCAGGTTGGCATGGTTATTGAACCAAAAGTAAAGATAATGTAATGCCTACTTTAACTCAAACCTTGCTATTCTGGATATCCGTTAAGGTCAAAATTTATTCTTTTGTGTAAAATGTTTAAATGGTAAAACAAAAATGAATAGTGTAAGTTAATCACTCATGACCATGTCTCATTTAACGTTGAACTGCCTGGAGTTGCTTCCTAACTTAATTGTTTTCGTTCTTCACAAATTAATTTAACTGTCCACCAAACACATTAAAAAAAAAAGATTGCATTTACAAGCCAACTCCAGTTTGTGCAAACATCCCTATGACTATGAGTCTGGAGTATGTGAGCAACAACAGCTGGACATGTATACCTGAATATATATTTACCTTTACATGAGTTGAGTCTAGCGTTGGATACGCGATATCCTTTGAAGTAGAACTGTGGAATAAATGAAGAGGCATTAAGCTTGAATGAATATGTTGATGGGAGTATATGCATGTCCTGCCATATTAACATCATATTGTAACAAATAAATAAATTTCACAGGAGAAGTATATTTTTTATAAGTAAAGCTTTTGTATAATTAGTTGAAATCCAATGATGATGCGTTATGCGTTATAAGTAAAGCTTTTGTATAATTAGTATATAGATAGAAATAAGTGGAAGACTTACGACTTTTACACCTCAAACCTATCTCTAAATATACCATGCTCTATATAGTTATTCATTATGTGGAGACAGTAATTAAAGAGATTTGTATTTGAGTGGAGTGGATCTAACATAATTTTAATGGTTTTATGATCAGGATTTGATATACAGTATATGATTCACGGAAGAGAGTTAAAATGAAAGTTAGATCTTTTATGCAACTGTTGAGACCAATAACACAAGATCAACCTGCTCATAATCAACTTGGAAACAATCAAGCATTGGACTTTCATGGAAACATTCGATCTCAAAATGAAGATGGCACATGAGATGTTTGTTAGCTTCCAAATGTATCAGGCATGCTTTTATTTTATTTTAAACCTCTATTTTATTTGTCCCTCTTCTGGTCTTGTTTCACGATTTCAGTTTGTAGGGTCTGTTAGACATGTTTTTTTTCTTTGTTATTACATTTGTGTTTTGTACTGTACTTCGCTTTTGTTTCAATAGACAATTTTTATACATATGTATATTCTGCACCTTGCTTTTTGGATGTATATTCTGTTTTTGTTAGACAATTTAAGCCCTGCCTTTTGTCTGTTGTGTCTTGCTATTTATACATGTTTTGACAATTTACTTCCTATCTTTTTCTTTTGTCTCTTACTATTTATACTGTCTTTGCTTCGGATTATCTTGTTCTGTCTTATACATGCGTTATATATATATGTGTGTGTTTGTGTGTGTGTGTATATATATATATATATATATATATATATATATATATATATATATATATATATATATAATCACAGCTATAACCATTGGTTTGATATGTGATGAAACTGAAATAAAATTCATGTTTCATTTCTTGTCTTGGATTGGTTTAATATCAAGTATATTTATAAATGATTCGAACCTTGATGGTGGTCTCAATAGGGGAAATATTTTATAAGGACAAACTAATTAAAAATTTTATCCAAAAGGACAAGCCACTAATAATTTATCCATAAGGGCAGTAAATAGGCCAGCCCAACATAACCCCTCTTTTACTACGTTCTTTTTATCGTTTCTATCTTTTCACTGAAAACCCTAGCCGCTGACCACCTCTTCCATCAAACCCTAGACGCCTCCGACGATCAACTTCCACCATGTCACTGGCCGCCTCTTCCATCAAAACCTAATCGTCTTCGGCAAACAACTTCCGCCTCTTCCATCAAATTTCTCGATCTTCGCGTTGATTCATTTGGCAGAAAATATGATTTCGTGATCTTTTGATTTCATGAATTCGTCGTAGAAAATCGAACGAGAGAGATGAAGGAGAAAAAAATCGCTGGATTTTTTTTTTTGTTTTTTTTTTGTTTTTTTTTTTTACAGTGAAGTTAGCAGCAGTTTTAAGGTATCATTTTGCTATTTTTTAGGGATCATTTTTCTTGTATTAATAGTGTTATGCTGTTTTGTTTATAGTTTTGATACTGTATCAATTTTGTACTTGTACTGTTGCATTAACTTTGCAACTCAATCGAAATTATGTCATTTTAATCAATCAAAATGGGACGTAAACATTTTTTGTACTAGTTTTCCTTTAAAATATCAAAGCAGTTTCTAGGTATCATTTTTTTTAGGTATCAGTTTTATATTTTCAACATGAATTAACATCATAGCAGTTTTTAGATATCATTTTTATATTTTTTTAAGTATCAGTTTTATATTTTCAACATGAATTTACATCAAAGCAGTTTTTAGTTATCATTTTTATTTTTTTTTAGGTATCAGTTTTATATTTTTCTAGTTGAATTTACAGTATTACGTTGGTATAAGTTTTGATTGTGTATGAAATACTTGTAGATACTGCATGCTGCTGGAATTTGCTTGAATTCAAGGCTGGATCGAATATAAGTATAAGTAAATGCATGAATGCATGCTTTGAATGGGGGGCAGTGTTGTATGTGCTTAGATTCTGTAGGAAAACAATGTATCCTAGTATATCAGTTATGTATAGTTGTAGGTATCATATGATACAAGTGGTTATTATTGTGTATTATTGAGAATAAACTAATTTTTGTGATAATTGAATTGAATTGAGTGCTATTGTTTTTTTAATCAGTTGGTATTGGTGAGAATAAATATTATTTTTGTGAAATTTGAATTGAGTAGGTGGGTGTTAATTTTTTAACAGTGGGTATCAGTTAGAATTAATGTTGTGTATCAAAAAAGTCAATTACCAAAGCAAACAACACAAATCTGCCTACTTACCACAGTTTGCATACACAAAGCCATAAAAATGATACCTAAAAAAAATATAAAAATGATATCTAAAAACTGCTTTTATATTTTAACGACAAAAGTAATACAGAAAATGTTTGAATCACAATTTGATTGATTAAAATGAAATAAATTCAATTGAATTACAAAGCCAGTGCAACAGTACAGCAACAAAATTAATACAACAACAAAAAGTAACTAAAAAAAACATAGCACAGTGAATATAGTAAAAATAATACCTAAAAAAAATATAAAAATGATACCTAAAAACTGCTGCAACGTTTTAAATAAAAAGTAACACAAAAATTACTTACAACACACTGAAATATGATTTATTCACAATTTGATGGATTAAAATGAAGTAAATTTAATTGAATTACAAACCTAGTGCAACAGTACAACAACAAAATTAATACAGCAACAAAAAGTAAATAAATAAAAAACATAGCACAGTGAATACAGTAAAAATGATATCCAAAAAAAATAAAAAAATAATACCTAAAAACTGCAGTAATGTTTTAAATAAAAAGTAGCACAAAAATCACTTACATCACAGTGAAATATGATTTATTCACAATTTGATGGACTAAAATGAAGTAGATTCAATTGAATTACAAAGCTAGTGCAACAGTACAGCAACAAAATTAATACAACAACAAAAAGTAACTAAAAAAAACATAGCATAGTGAATACAGTAAAAATGATATCCAAAAAAAAAAAAAAAATGATACCTAAAAACTGTAGTAATGTTTTAAATAAAAAGTAGTACAAAAATTACTTACATCACAGTGAAATATGATTTATTCACAATTTGATTGATTAAAATGAAATAAATTCAATTGAATTACAAAGCTAGTGCAACAGTACAACAACAAAATTAATACAGGAACAAAAAGTAACTGAAAAAAACATAGCATAGTGAATGCAGTAAAATTGGTACCTAAAAAAATTAAAAAATGCTTTAATATTTTAACGACAAAAGTAATACAGAAAATGTTTGAATCACAATTTGATTGTTTAAAATGAAATAAATTTAATTTAATTACAAAGCTAGTGCAACAATACATCAACAAAATTACTACAACAACAAAAAGTAACTAAAAAAAACATAGCACAGTGAATACAGTAAAAATGATACCAAAAAAATATATAAAAATGATACCTAAAAACTGCTATGATGTAAATTCAACTAGAAAATACAAAAATAATACCTAAAAAAATATAAAACTGATACCTAAAAACTGCTTTGATATTTTAAAGGAAAACTAATACAAAAAATGTTTACATCCCACTTTGATTGATTAAAATGACATAATTTCGATTGAGTTGCAAAGCTAATGCAACGGTACATGTAGAAAACTGATATAGCACCAAAATTATAATCACAAAAGTATAACACTGTTAAAACACGAAAAATGATACCTAAAAAAATAGAAAAATGATACCTAAAAACTGCTGCTAACTTCACCATAAAAAAAGTATTTTCCAGCGATTTTTTTCTCGTTCATCTCTCTCGTTTGATTTTCTACGACGAATTCGCAGAATCAAAAATAACGAAATCATATTTACTGCCTATCGAATCAAAATCCGCGACACCTTCAATAATCGACGAAGTTTTTCGGACAAAATTAGGGCAAATCGACAAAATTAGGGCAAATCTCTTGAACGAATTCCCATATCACTACGCGCATGATCGATTTTGGTATGGATGTTTGAAGATGATTGCTGGAGATCGAAACAAAACAGAAAAAAAATTTGTGTTCATAATCAATGACAATATCGACGGCGATAACAGATTGATGAAGAAAAGAAAACAGCGGCCGAATAAATTATTGTAGTGTATTGTTCTTATGGTTAAATTTTTAGTGGGTTGTCCTTATGAATAAAAAAGCCCTTGGTTTTGCCCTTGTAAATATTTTCCGGTCTCTATATGTATGTAAGAGACCCATAAAATTAAATGAATGTCTTCTGGTAAATGAATGTCTGCAATTAAAACGAATGTCTTCTGTTGGCACCTTAGTTATTGTACGTATATCGTATTACCATCAATAATTCTTGTGTGTTTTTTGATCCTAACAGGCAACAACAGTGTAAATTAAATAATGAATACATTCTTTAAAAAAAGCACTTTCTTTCTCTTGTCTCCTCATTAAAAAAAGTGATTTGTTTTTGGATTCAGTTTGAATTGTTCTAGTTTCTTCTTTTTCTTTTTTTATGAAATAATAACACTATATTGCATTTAACGTTTTATTTTTAATTAAAAAATAGTGGTTTGTTCATTTACCTGCTGTCCAACTTTATATTTTGTCTTCAAACCCATTTCCATTTGTAGTGTTTTCTGTTTTGACTTGTGTTGCCTATGAAATAGTGTGCATTTCATTTGTACACTTTCTTGTTGTTTCGTTTGCTTCTTTCATCTTCTCACGATTGCATATTTATTTTTTATTTTTAAAATTTGATAAAATAGAGCATAAGCACATCTAAATTTTGTTAAGATTCCTCTATTATATTTGGTTTTCAGTACTGGTGCAGTCACAGTTCACTATTGATATAAGCTTTTTTACATTTACATTACATTCCTTTCAATCCATTTTCAAGTCCCTTGCCTCATTTCTTTCTGTTTTGTCTATGTCAGCCAAGCTAAACAGAAATATAAATTTGAACATACCAAATATATGCTCCCTAGGTAACTAGTTAGAACTTGATTAACTATGTTTCTAATCATACAATATATAATGTTATAGTTTCTTAATTAGGCGCAATTGGCCTGCTTGAAAGCTGTGATTGTTTTCTATCATTTGATTATTAATTTCCTTTCAAATAAGATAAAGGATTTATGTTTATAGAATGTGTGTTTATTGCTATAATCCATGCATAAAACAGTTTGCAGAATATATATTTACTGAGTTTGTTTTCTGTTTTCTTTTCCATTCATCTCTATGCTATTTTAAATTGGTAATTTCTTGTGCCATAACCGTAGTTCTTGTTCCTTATGATGACTGTTGGCATTCATAATTTGGATAGCTACATAGTTTGTTCACAAAACCAATTGGTTAATGTGAACTATAGCTTTCTAATATTTATCCAGGATCTTAGTTGAGTATTTCCCGATGTGGGACTTATTTTTTTTTCATCACTCCACAACTTTGAAGCATCAAAGTAACTTTTAACACACCCCCTTGATTCAAAGTTGTTGAGATAATAATCGAAGCACTTCTCTTCGATTTGTGATGCACTTCTCATCACCTTCCTTTTTTTTTTTATAATTTATTTGTGATGCACTTCTCATCACCTTCCTTTTTTTTTGCACTTCTCATTACTTTCAATTGTTTAAGCACGTCTCTTCAACTTTTTCTTTGAATATTGAAATCCTCCACCACGCTTCCGCTGCGCTCTGATACCACTGTTAGGAATAATTTTTTAAGAGAAGAAGGAGGAATTTTTGAGAGGATTATTTTAATGGGGTTGAGCTTGGAGATGATGAATTATGGCTTGTTGAGGATGAAGTGCTAGATGGAGAACTTGGTGTAGATGAATCACATTGGTTATTTGCAAGTGTAGTTGGATTTTGTTCTAAAATTACTGCTGGAACAGTTTTATCCTCCACTTTCTCCTTTTGCCAATTCCAAGATGTCTTCTCATCAAATGCAACATCTCTACTGATGATTACTTTCTTTGTCTTCAAGTTGTAAAGTCTATAGCCCTTTGACACATAACTATAGCCAATAAAAATACATCTTTCACTTGCTTCTTGAAGCTTTGTCCTTTTTTCTTTAGGAATTTGAGCATAGCAAATACTCCCAAAGACTCTAAGATGATTCACTGAAGGCTTTCTTCCACTCCATGCTTCAAACGGCGTCATGTTCCATACAGCTTTTGTTGGACATCTATTCAGTAAATACACAGCTGTATTTACAGCCTCGGGCCAAAATTCTTTAGGCATGCCTTTCTCAAACAACATTGATTTAGCCATCTCCATCACTGTTTGATTCTTCCTTTCAGATACACCGTTTTGCTGAGGTGTATACCTAATGGTTAGTTGCCTCTCCACACCTTCTTCTTCACAAAATTTATCAAAATCATTGGAGTTATACTCCTTTCCCCTGTCACTTCTCAAAACTTTTATGGACCTGTCACTTTGTTTCTCAACAAAAGCTTTAAACTTCTTAAATATAACAAACACTTCAGATTTTTGTCTCATAAAATAAACCCATGTCATGCGGGTCAAATCATCAATGAATAAAATAAAGTACCTGTTTTGAGCATGAGATAATGTGCTCATAGGACCGCATACATCCGTGTGTACTAATTCCAACACTTCTTTGGCTCTCCTTGATCCTTCTTTTGGAAACGGTTGCCGATGATGTTTGCCAAGTACGCAGCCTTCACATACTCCATGTTCTTCTTTTTTTATTGTTGGCAACCCGTACACCATCTTCTTTTGTGAAAGCAATGTGAGACTATTATAGTTTAAGTGCCCAAGCCTCTTATGCCATAAACTAGTGTCGTCTTCCTTTTTTGCCATGAAGCTATGATTTTTATCATAATTGAGATGAAGGGGAAAGCTTCTGTTTTGTGTCATTTTTATTACTGCAACAACTTTTCCTTTTGAATCAAAAATTTTACATTCTCGATTCTCAAATTGAAGAGAATAATCATGCTCTAAAAGTTGTCCAATGCTCAACAAATTCTCATCTAATTTAGGAACATAAAAGGTATCATGAATAACTTTACCTCCTTGCTTTGTTGCAACTCCAATGCTGCCTTTGCCTTCAACTTCAACATACTCTCCATTGCCAAGTTTAACTTTCGAACCAAATGAAGAATCTATGTCAATGAATGCACTTTTGTCTCCTGTCATATGATTGCTGCATCCGCTGTCCAGATACCATATATTCTTATATTCTTCAGTTGCCTTTTGACAAACAAAGAACAAGCTCCCTTCCATATCTTCCGCTCCGGCAAATGCTGTGTTATGTGGCTTACCAAGGCGACAGTCCTTTTGAATGTGCCCAAACCTTTTGCAATTATGACATTGTGGCTTTCCTTTGTTCCAGCAGTCCTTTTCTTCATGAGAGCTTTTTTGGCAAATTCCACACCATTTATTTGTTCTTTCATCTCTTCCTCTTCCGCCATAGGTGCCTCGACCTCTTCCGCGTGAATTTCTTCCTCTTCCTTTGCCAAATCTGCCACCTCTAGAAGACTCGCCATTATTTTGTTTTATTGTTTTGTCATTGTTGCATTGAGTGATGAGTTTGGACTGAAATGCATTTTCAACCGTCTTTTCTATACGGCGTAACAACCTTTGCTCGTAGGATCTAAGTGAACTCATCATGCCTTGAACGGTCATGTTTGACAAATCTTTGGTTTCTTCTATAACAAACACCATAGGATCAAATTTTTCAGTTAAGCTTATCAAAATTTTATCAACGATTCTACGATCGTCAATTATATCTCCATGAGACTTCATTTGATTCACTAATTCGGACAGCCTATTAAAATACTCATTCAAACTTTCATTTTCTTTCATTTTTTCATTTTCAAAATCTCTCTTTAGAGATTGAAGTTTGACAGTTCTCACCTTTGAATCCCCTTCAAACTCTTGTTGCAAGATTTCCCATGCTTCCTTGGCTGTTTTTGCTCTCATAATTCTTGGGAATATGGTGTTTGACACTCCTCTTTGAATCATTCCAAGAACTCCAGCATCTGTGATTTTTTTCTTTTTTAATACTTCAGTTTGAGCTGCTGTACGATCTGCCGCAGCTGTTGAGTCTTCATATCCTTGTTTGATGAACTTCAAGACATCCAAGGAGATGAACAAAGTCTCCATTTTTACTGCCCAAAAATCATAATTTTCTCCTTCAAATAAAGGAACTTGGACATTGCTATAGGTGGAGTTGATGCTTGCTGAAGCATTGTTTGGAGAAGCCATTACTTTGCACTTTTTTTTTTAATTGCAAGGATCTAGGGCTCTGATACCACTTGTTGGCGTTCATAGTTTGGATAGCTACATAGTTTGTTCACAAAACCAATTGGTTAATGTGAAATATAGCTTTCTAATATTTATCCAGGATTATAGTTTAGTATTTCCCGATGTGGGACTTTTTTTTTTTTTTCATCACTCCACAACTTTAAAGCATCAAAGTAACTTTTAACAATGACTAAATAGTCCTCTGTTTTACATCAACGATTATAGTGTTTAAAACATTTTAGGGAGTCTTCCATACCGTCTCTGTTTTACATCAACGATTATAGTATTTAAAACATTTTAGGGAGTCTTCCATACTGTTCTCTACTTAGTTAAGAAACAATGGTCTACCCTGTTGACATAATGTTTGGCTTTGTATGTATTTGTAGGACAGTCAGTTAAAACATTGGTTGTGTGGAAGAGGTTTGTGTGCCTAGTGCCTTTACTATAAAAGTTGACGGTACTTTTGCAATTTGAAGGTGAATCCTCGCAGCAAAATCTCGTGTCCTCTCAACCGCTATGATTACTGATTTTGCTTTTAATAATTGATGCACTACCAAATAAACCTTCGCATGCAGATGATTATTATCTTTAGGACTTCAACCGGTGTGGATATTTGGAACGGACGAATGCATTCAGCTGATTAGGATATTAGCGTACATCCACCATTTACAAAAATATCAAATACATAAAGGAATATTTCTTGGAAACCTCAAATTATAACCATTGATTGATGAATTATAAATGTACCTGCATTCTCACATATGCTCCAACTAGGGAGCATAAACTAAAATCTGAAACATTCTCCCATCAAATAAAATCCAAAACTGGAAAGGAATAATATAACTCCATGCATACCTTTTGGCTCTTTAAATAATTTAATGACAGTTCCTAAATATTTTATCAGAGCTTGCTTCAGTCATTTTTATATGGTTTGTGTTATCATCATGACAGTAAGACCAGAAAATTCACCCTCCTCAAGATCTTCAAGAATGTTGAACATATTTCTAGTGGCCCCTGTCCCTTTATTTAATCTACTCTTACTTCAAACTGATTTTTTATGACTGCTTAAACAGGAAAACCGAAGAGCGTAGACCAAAGAAGTAGAAGCCAAAAGCAAATGAAAATAAACCTTTGATGAATGAATGAGAGGAATTCTAACTTAGCTTTCAGGGTTTTGCACTCTGGAGCCATGAACTATTTGTCAATATCAACATTTGTACGTATGATTGTGTTTTAGCTTTGTTTGATAGTTGCTTGTGTTTCGACTTTTGGATCTTAATTAAGAACATGTTTGATAGTTGCGTGTGTTTCGACTTTTGAAACATCACTAAATGTTGTGCTAATTGAGTATTAGTTGTTCCTTTTAGTTTTGTAAATTTGTAGCAAAGATTACAATTTATATTGGTGGGTATGACGTGAGCATAAATTTGTATTGGTGGGTATAACCAAGTCATATTTTGTTCAACCAACGAATGACATCAAAAGTGCTTCGCTTGATGTTCAACCATTATTTGACTCAATTATAGATGATGTTGATTATGAAGTATTATAGATAGGGTATTTTTGAATGAATTGAGTGTTTCTTCAAGGTTCTCACTCAAATTGTGAACATGATTTGCCATAATTTGATATTATAGAAAAGGAATGATTAGAGAAGAAGGTGAAAGTTTAGAATAAGTTTTTTTGGAAGAAAGATATATTTATAGGGTCTGGAATTCGTTGGAAATGAATAGACAATAGTTGGTTATTTAAAATTTAAATTTTGAACAAATTTGAAAAACTAGTAGCTATATGTCGACATGTCATTTTGTACATGTCGAGATACCCTAGTCGTTTTTTCGGGTATTTTCAATTTTTAGTTAATTCTTGTTATATTATTTTAATTTGTTTAATTATAATATGTTTTTACAATAAAATAAAGATTTTTTTGACAGAAATAAACACCATCCATTACTACTTGAAAGTAAGTACATTCAACTAGTACAAGATACTAAATACGAGATTCGAAAGCAAATACAAAAGATACCATTAAGTAGACAAGCTTAGATTTCAACGGATGACGAGAAGGAAGATGATATTCCAAGTTTTCTTCCTATTTTTCCAATGAACTTAGACATTTTGGTAAGAGTCTTCTTGATCTTCTTTTGGTTCTTGGCTAATTTAACTTGGTTTTGAACAAGTGTTTCTTTGGTTATGGTTCTAGTATTCGTGGGACATTCTACACTCTCTAAAGAGGAAATTTCTTCTTCATCAATTTCCATTGGATTTTCCTCTTATTGTTGTTGCATTCGAGAATATTTATCTTCGAATGTTTCATAAGGCTTAAAGATGATGTAACGTCCCGTCTTTTTGACCGTTTCAAATTGGTGATTAAACCAACTTAAAACGTTCAAATCGACGGATCGTTATTTAGCTTACAGAGTTTAAAACAGAATCAACACACAAAACACAATAAATAAATAACACATTATTGAATAGCAAATAAACTTTTATATATATAACAGATTTTTTGATACAAGAATTTTTCAGTACAGCGAAACTTAAAAAAATACAATCAAAATATTTACCGTTTTAAAATCTTCAGAATGCGCTGACTTTGGAATCCCAGCTTTGCCAATCTTCGAATTCTAAGCTGAAATCTTCGTATCTGTAACACTTACGTCTGACTCGAGCGTTCCATGCAAAAGTATAAAACATTCGAGTCAGGATTAATCATTTGTTCAAGTAAATTAATTTCAATATAAACAGAAATATAATAATTAATCCTAACACGCTGGTAATTTCATGTATATCGAACACATGAGAAACTGTCACGATATGACATGGCAACTTGGGACGAAACAAGTCGGGACAACATATGTATTCATATATATATATATATATTTATATGTATGTATGTTTGTTTGTTGATGACTTATATATACAGATACATGGATACGTATATACATATGTGTACAATGGGGTACGTAAATTTCCGAGTATCAAGTATAATATCTGTGCATATCAGTTTTTACTTCAGGAACGACAAATCGCAGGAGCCTACATGTGTACGCGTGTATGGTGTACATGTGTACACTGCCCCAGCATCCCAGAATCATACATGGGGAAGTGTGAGAAACTGAGGAGCGGTCACGGTGGATGGTGCTTCAACTCAGTGCATGAGAATAAATTCGATAGCAAATCAACAAATCTTATTTCAGTGAACAAATCTTTCCCACACAGGCATGAATATTTTGAAAAACATAAACAACAAATGATATATGGTGCAATCAAGTATCCCAATAACTCAGGTTGTGTTAAAATAAATTTGAAAGAGGCATATGAATTGAATATAGCAACAGCCTCAACATGGTGCCAGTGAATCATTTATGGCCATAATTCTGAAATATGCAAAGGAACCATACTTGCAGGTGCATATACATGCATGGTCCAGATAGCAATTCATTCTGATCAAATAAAAGGGTTATAGTAGTACACTAAGGCCTAACTTTTTATGATGATAAACGTTGCTTATTTTATATGTACAAGTACAATGTACACAAGTGATGTGCATGAAACGATTTTAAATTAACCGTTTTCTAAACAATAAATGTTTTATATTAATAGGCATCAATCAGTTTATAAAGAGTGTTTTAAAAAGGTGACAGGTTCCAAATAACACTCAGTATTAAAGGGATCACACAAGTTTGTTACAAAGAAGCCACACTGTATAAACTGCCTACACTTGTACAATGAACACCAGGTGTTCCAACATAGAAAACAAGGACTAGGTGAAGATATTATAAAAGTATACAAGATGGAACAAACTCATGGTATACACGAACCAACTAGTACAGTAACCATACATTACATATCCTCATCTTCTCTACGCTGATATGCAAGGAAATTACAAGAAATTATTCAAACACTATGTCACTTTTTATGAGCAATTCTATATGTAGTCATCGGTGTTACTTAGTAGGTTGCTTGATTTTCAATAATTTGTTTATTTCTGAAAATTTCACAGTATTGTATTAGGCAAGTTAACTCCGCCTGTGTAGTTTTCTATGCAGCCTGTCCCAAGCCAGGGTAAAGGAGGAGGGTTGTGATAGGCTTGGCGAGCCAACGTAAAAACTTAGCCACTCTTATGGATATGGAACCTTATGATATATCGTTGGGGCGTAACCCTCTTAGCGACGCGCTATATCGAGGCTCGGATATGGTGTTAAATATGCAAGGGCTGGGCCGCCATTCTCTTAGTGGCGCGCTACACCGACGCCCCGGTGTGGTGATAAGTGAGCAAGGGTCCTCGCATTTTTCTCGGCGGATGCGAGGGGCAAGGAAGCTAGTCGACGATAGTAGGGTTCGGTTAGGTAGTTGGAATGTAGGGTCCTTAACAGGAAAATTAAGAGAGATAGTGGATACTATGATTAGGAGACGGGTTAACATCTTGTGCGTTCAAGAGACTAAATGGGTGGGTCAGAAGGCGAATGAGGTGGAGAACACTGGCTTCAAATTGTGGTACACGGGAGAAGTACGTAACAAGAATGGGGTAGGCATTTTGATTGACAAGAACCTTCAGAACAATGTGGTTGACGTCAGAAGACGAGGGGATATGATCATCCTAGTTAAGCTAGTAGTTGGCGAGACAGTTTTGAATGTCATTAGCGCATATGCCCCACAGGTAAGTCTAAGTGAAGAAGCCAAAAGGAAGTTCTGGGAAGACTTGGATGTCATGGTTAGGAATGTGCATAGTAGCGAGAAACTTTTTATAGGAGGAGACTTCAATGGCCATGTTGGCTCATCTAGCGGGGGTTTTGAGCGAGTGCATGGTGGTTTTGGATTTGGCAGTAGGAACCAAGAGGGTGAAGATATTTTGAATTTTGCTCTCTCTTTTGATCTCATGATTGCTAATACCTTCTTTAGAAAGAGGCAATCACATCTGATCACCTTCAGTAGTGGCCAACAGGCTAGCCAGATTGACTTTGTCCTAACTAGAAGAGATAGTAAACGAGATTGTGTTGATTGCAAGGTCATACCTGGAGAATGTGTCGTCTCACAACACCAGTTGTTGGTATGCGTGTTTCGTCTTCGGGTGGTGAAGGATAAGAGAGCGAAGATTAGCAGGACGAAATGGTGGAAACTCAAAGGAGATGCTTCACGGGTGTTTAAAGATAGAGTGATGGAAGAAGGAGCTTGGAATGTGGAAGGAGAAGCAAATGTCATTTGGAATGCGATGGCAACTTGCATTCGGAGAGTCGCCACTGAGGTATTTGGGATAACAAGAGGAAGCACGCGAGAACCCAAGGATTCATGGTGGTGGAATGACGAGGTGCAAAAGGCTATCAAAGAGAAGAAGGAATGCTACAAACGCATGTACCATCATAGAAGCGAAGAGAACATGCACAGGTACAAAGTGGCAAAGAAGACTGCAAAGAGAGCAGTGAGTGAAGTAAGGGGACGAGCGTACGAAGATTTGTATCAAAGGCTAAGTACAAAGGAGGGCGAAAAAGACGTTTACAGAATAGCTAGGCTACGCGAGAGGAGGACAAGGGACTTCAATCAGGTTAAATGCATTAAGGATGAGAATGATAGACTTTTGGTGAAGGAAGATGAGATAAAGAATAGGTGGAGAGAATACTTTGATAAGCTTTTCAACAAAGAAAGTGATAGCTCTTCGATCGAGTTGGAAGACTTAGCCGATAACACCAATATACATTTTGTGCGGAGATTTCAAGAAGCCGAGGTAAAGGGGGCGTTGAAACGTATGAAATCAGGCAAGTCGGTAGGGCCTGATGATATTCCTATTGAGGTGTGGAGATGCTTTGGAGATGCAGGGATAAGATGGCTAACTAAGTTGTTCAACAATATTTTCAAATCAAACAAAATGCCAGATGAGTGGAGGAGAAGCATTTTAGTTCCAATCTTCAAGAATAAAGGAGATATTCAAAGTTGCACGAACTATAGAGGAATTAAGCTTATGAGTCATACAATGAAGCTTTGGGAGAGAGTTTGCGAGCAGCGTTTGAGGAGGTTGACAAGTGTCTCTAGGAATCAATTTGGTTTTATGCCGGGAAGGTCAACCACTGAGGCGATTTTCTTAATTAGGCAACTTATGGAGAGATACAGGGAGCAAAAGAAAGATCTCCACATGGTTTTTATTGATCTGGAGAAAGCTTATGACAGAGTACCGAGGAGGGTTATGTGGTGGGCGCTAAAAAGGAAGAGAGTGCCATCAAAGTATATTATCCTTATTAAGGATATGTACGAGGGGGTTGTGACTAGTGTTAGGGCATATGATGGTGAGACCAGAGACTTTCCAATTAACATAGGGTTACATCAAGGTTTGGCATTGAGCCCCTATATTTTTGCATTAGTGATGGATGAAATCACAAAAGATATACAAAGGGAGATTCCCTGGTGTATGCTCTTTGCCGATGATGTTGTGCTAATTGATGAAAGTAGAATAAGGGTTAATCGACAACTGGAGTTGTGGAGGGAGACCTTGGAATCAAAGGGTTTCAGGCTTAGCAGAACTAAAACAGAGTATATGAAGTGTGAGTTTAGCAGTGTCAGGTCA
Source organism: Allium sativum (assembly GCA_030737875.1). NCBI lineage: Eukaryota > Viridiplantae > Streptophyta > Magnoliopsida > Asparagales > Amaryllidaceae > Allium > Allium sativum. Next base: position 224,694,607 of record CM060923.1, on the reverse strand, counting down.
GACGACGGAGATGTTACCCTGGCCGGTAGAGTAGTACCCAAGAAGGAACCGTTTCGATACTTAGGATCTATGTTGCAGTTTGATGGAGAGATTGATAAGGATGTTAGTTTTAGAATCCAAGCAGGATGGGTGAAATGGCGACTAGCATCTGGCATTCTCTGTGATCGGAAGATTCCTCAGAAGCTTAAAGGAAAGTTCTATAGGACAGCAATCAGACCTGCAATGTTATATGGTGTAGAATGTTGGCCTACTAAGAGGCAACACGTCCAGAAGATAAGTACAGCAGAGATGCGAATGCTGCGTTGGAGCTATGGGCATACCAGACGAGATCGGATTAGAAATGAGGATATTCGGGAAAAACTTGGAGTTGCACCTATTAAAGAGAAGTTAGTCCAATATCGCTTGAGATGGTTTGGACATATCCAACGTAGACCATATGATGCACCTGTACGCGCTGGAATTCTAGGTCGCGCCGAAGGCCCAAAGAGAGGTAGAGGTCGACCTAAAATGACATGGGAGGAGATAAGAAAGAGAGATTTAAGTAACTGGAGTTTATCGGAAGAGCTGGTAGTTGATAGGAGTGCATGGAAATTGGCAATCCATGTACCAGAACCATAGTGGGTTTTTTTCCACATTTACTGAACCTTTTTACTTTTTATTTACTATTTTAGATTTTATTTCACTTTTATTGAACATTTTTACTTATTATTATTATTATTATTATTATTATTTAAAAAAAAACCTTTATCGGACGACTTTTTATTTGATTGGTTATTTTAAACCCTTTTTATATATATATTATTATCATCATTATTAATTTTATTTTATTTTAATTTTGGGTTTCATATCTAGCCAACCCCAACTTGTTTGGGATATATGGCTTTGTTGTTGTTGTATTGTATTAGGCAAGTTTCAAATATACAAAGCATAACCGGTTTCCCCAAGAAGCAAGTGTATAGATGTACGATGGAAGCTATAGTGGTTCAAATACTCAAAGGTATAGTAGGGTTCCCATGCACGTATACACCGTGAATATATGTATATATGTGTGTATATATATATATATATGTATATGTATCGAATGATAGTGGTGCCAACTAGAGTAGTATTTAATCCCAAGCTGGTGTAACAACACTGATTTTTGGAATCAATTTAAAATTTATTTTTAGTTGATTTTAATGGATTTTAGATATTTAGTATGAATTATTTTGAGAACTAATGATTTAAAGTTTATTTAATACGAGGTTAGAACGAATAAATTTATTTTAATTATAAAACGAGCTTGAAATGGCACGGTAGTTTGAAAATTTGATTTTAAATTTCAAATGAATGCACAAAATTCAATAAAATCAGAATTTGATAAAACAAGAAACATTGGAATATTTTGAACTGTAATTTTCTAATGAATGTAAGAAACTGAGATTTTACTTTATAAATTATAGGTTATGCCTAGTTTAAAATTTAAAATAGTCGCTATGGAATTTATTAGTATTTTAATATTATTTAAGCCCTCAAAAATAGTCATCATGTAAACGGCCTCCGTTTTCGATGAAACCACTTTTGTTGGATCCAGAACGTCAAATTATTGTCAGGTTCAAAATTTCAAGTCATTTGAATCAGTATATGAGCGCAGTAAATTTAAACGCGTTTTCAATTTCAGTCTGAATTTAATAAGCCAGTTAAAAAGGCCATTTTTCAAACGATCTCTAACTTCGATGAAATTAATTTTGTTAGGACTGTATCATCAGAACATAGCTAGATTTCAATTTTCATAATTTTTGGAGTCAGTATGTGGCCTTGGTAAATTAAAATATATGTTAAAATTCAGTATTGACCATTATATTGATTTATATTTTAATTTTGATAAAAACTAATCAAAACGATAGAATTGGGTTACGAAACAAATTCCATTTTGTCTGGAATGGTTTTTTTTGGCTAGGAGCGAAAATTGTTGGGTTTAAGTTGGAGTCTGGACACGAAAACTTTATAATTATGAGATATTAAAATTAAATATTATTTAATTATAAGGGTATAAAACCCTAAAAAACGTTCCTAAGCCCTAATCAAATGCACCCTCCAGTTTCATTTCTTCAATGGCCTTAATCGTTTGATTTTCTTTTCCTAATCTCGTCCACCACAATTCGAATTAGCTTCTAATTACAAAACAAACATTGTAGAGAATTTCGTACTCTTTAATTTGATATGGGGTTGATAGTTTCTAGTGCTGGGTGGAGCTCGATTTCGGGGTTGAAAGGTCCGGCGTTTGAACACCATTCTCGGGCACTGGAGGCTGTCGAGTGGGCCATTATTAGAGGTGGATGGAGGTGGCAAGACGGCGAACGACGTGGAGGAGTTAGATCGACTTCCGGGCCCCCTGTAGTGATGTGCGATTTGGATGAACATGGGGCGGCATGGTTTTTTTTTCGAACGAAGGAAGATGGAGGTTATGGGGAAGAAAGATTAGTAAGGGGTAATTAATTAGTGTAATTAAATTAATTAATTAATTAATTATTCTATAATTTTGTAATCTAAAGTTTAAAATATTGTATCTTATTCATACGACATCAGAATTGAGTGAAACTGGATGCGTCGGAATCGTGAAGTCAAGCTCTACAACATGGAACTGACCAAAACGGAAACGGAGCAAGTTGAATTTTTAGATAAATTAAATGTTTGTTTACTTTAGTGTAAAAATAAAATCCTCAAATAAAGAATGATAGAGCGGAAATCAAAGCGAGAACTCTCTCATTAAAATATTTGTACAGTTATTTATTTTATAACTGAAAATATATAGATTGCCAGTGTTGATTTTTATCAGTTTTAATTATCATAAATGTTGTACAGTGCCTGTTAGCTCACCTTACTGTTGTTTGAAAACCCATGGATGATTTAATTGACTGTATTATGTTTTGTTTGTGATGTTGAAGTATTTAACATATTAAAAATAATGTTAATATTATTGTGGTAGTTGAAATTGGATATAAATATCCATATATAATTTGAATAGTGATAATGGGTTAATTAGAAAAATAATTCGAATCGAATTAAAATTGGTTAAATTTGTTAACCAGTGATTAGTTTGAATCGACTGTTGTTGTTTGAAAACCCCACACGGATCTGGGGATGATAATTAATTCACATCTCCCTTGGATTTAATTGTATGTCAGCCGATTGATTGAAAGAGTGCTATAAGTGCTATTTAATTATGTAATGCTTATAAATATGTAAATTGCACTCTAGATGTGAATTGAATGTTTAATAGTTGTTTATCACTATTTTTGAATACATGTGATGCATGGAATCCATATAAATAAAATTGTATGGTAATTGATTGAGTCTGATTCCAATTCGGCAATAACGAATATTTTAAATAATATTCAATGAAGAATTAAAATATGATTTTGATGTCCGATTTTTGGTGGACACAAAAATGTATGAAAATACGAAGACGATTAAGTTTATAAGCGCTATTTTAACTCGAGCGGATTTTATATCGATTTCATTTATTTTTTTAATAAATATTGAGAAGATAGAATTTCAAAATATGACATTTTGAAAAGATTATCATTTTGAGATTATAATAAAATGGGATGTTCAATTTTAATTTAAAATTGAAATGGAACTGAAAATCGTTTTTAAATGAATTTATAAACGATTTATAAAATACGTTTTAAATGGAAATCGACGAAATATATTATACATATTTAAATGACTTGAATAGAACGCGCCGTGCAGCGACCATTCACGAATTTCAACCATTGACTTCAAATTGACATAACGGGAGATCAGACCGTCGGATTCTCCTAAAAATGAAACCATTGGGTTTGTATCTAAAAGAGATTTCGAATGATAATAATAGATTTGAAATCTAATGGTTAGATTTTGTGAAAACCCCAAACCCCCGTGCTACGGAAGCGAGGATAATCATTGGAATATAGCACATTAATCACATCAGCAGATTACAGATAATAGCATAAACATGAAAAAGAATAATTTAGATCAATATGACAATGAAATCAAAAAATGTAATAGACATCAGAGTTGCACAGTTTAGGGATACAACTTAGTACACAAAAGAAATAATCAGTCTACATCGCGATCAGCGGTAAATATATATAAGATAGTACAGGCGGTAATGTCAATAGTCCAAAATACAAATAAAAGCTAGTCTTCGCCATCAGCCAAAAGCGAACACCAAGCTATAGTGCTAGGCCAAAATATATCCTGCTACCTGTTACTTGGCCGCCAGTGTAAAAATAGAGGCATCCGAGTTTGCAAGTGAAACAGACTACGAGTTAGTCATGAGACTGGTATGAGAAATCTACTTGACTGGTTAAACAATAATAACAAGGAAAATCATAGGACCACGCCAATAATGTGGAACGGGTTTTCTCCATTGATTTCCAGTGCATGAAATAAAGTAAATCTTTTGAACAACGCAATGCTTTATAGAAAAATGAAGCCATTATAAGACTCAGGTCCCATCACACAATGCAACGCAAGCCGGAAGATGGAGTTTTACCTTATAATGGCCAAATATGCTTTGTACGAATAAAACAGAAGCATTTGATATTATTACTATTGCATGTATGTAAAACACAATTTCAATCATAATGTATCAATCATAGACGGCATTGGTACCATATGTCATGTTACCATATATAGGTTTACAATCAAAACCGCACAATGTCAAGTATTGGAAATTGATTCCATCATGAGTCTAGGCAAGGGATCATCCTCGCCGGCTTTGAGACACTCTAGCAAATGCCTCAGGATTCCCCATAGAGAACACTGGATCATGCAAGACCAGTCCTCTCTTACGTTTGAGGATTGGCCATTCCTGAACACACGTTTCCCGGTCCTATCGGACCTATCCATCGGCCCGGTAGTGACCGATATATCTGAGGCGCCTCGCAATCCATTATCCACATAGGTAAAAATAAATAAATGTTTGGGCTCCATACCATGACACCACCCATAGCTAGAAAGAAACGTCATGTCCTTCTTGCATCCCTTATTACATTTTTGACTCATACCGAGGTGTGAGGCTCGCGAATTAAAGCTATACACAAAGCTATGCTATTTAAAGCCGTGCTTTGATTATCAACCACAAGACTCTACTTTTCAACAAAAGCCTTGATCATTTGCATCTCAGCATGCCACATCGACAATCCACGCAATGCAACTGATGTCTATTGATATATAACCTCTAGGCTCGTACATCTCAAAGAAGGGTGTTAAGCAAGAGAATAAATTCTCTGCCACCAAATAAATATATATTTAATAGACATCAATCAACACAGAATGAACTCCAACGTTAGACACACATCCATTTATAAGTTCATTCTGGGTCTGAACGAAATCGGAGGCACTTTATTCCTCATCCCATATGTCCAATATAGGAGAGAGGTCCTCGCACATCCGAACGATCAACAAGTATGTCCAGACTACTACCATTGTAACCTCATCAACGGAACTACCCATATCTAAAGCATCAGTAGTAATCCACATGATGTGAAGATCACCGGTCTTGAACTGTCTTCATATCTTCGACTTTTAATCGTTGATCAATTATTTGAAATGAGAATTAACTCAGCCTTTCCAAATAATTCACGTATACATAGAATTCAAATCAGTTCTTTCAATGGTTAAACTATTTGACATTCACGTTTCAGTCCATTAATATAATTTTCATGTCAAATACATCCAACCATCAAAAAAACTGATAAACCAACTAGAATTGATTTATTTCCATTCCACATCGTTTATAATATTTTAAAAAGATTTATCGCTATTTTTATATATATAAAAATAGTCCATTTTCATCGAACGACATTTCAGGTCATTCGATGACACTGGCACTGTGACACCTCACGTCCGTAAATGTCACTCACAAGGGGAATGTATTAAGTTTCGTGAAGCGCTATAGGTAAACAGACACAGAATAATTACAAGACAGATATAAATATGGCAGCAGCGGAAAATTTAAATTTTTACTTCAACCGTAAAGCACAATACCGTGGTCCATAATTTCATAAGTCACAAAAACCATTATAATAAAATAACTTCTGTCTTGAATCATCAGAGTACATAAGAATATGAAAAACATAATTTTCCCCAAATTAAAAGATTTAAGCCATAGTAGAGACAAGAACTTGAGCCATACTTTAGAAATAGCTTGAAGCAAGATGATATCTGAGTCCTGACTAAGTCTGAGTGTTTCCTCCCTGAGAACCTGGGGGGGGGGGGGGAGAGGACGGACGAAAGAAGGAAAACAACAGGGTCAGACATAAAGTCTGGCGAGTCTAGTTACTTTAAGCCAATAGATAAATAAAAGCAACATGATAGGCATATAAAGTGGATAAGAGAGATATTACTACATAAATGGCAAGTGTGACAAGATAAGGTGTATGTGCCTCACTAATGATTACTCTGCACTATTACTAGTATAACTGAAATGAGATGATCCCTTCCACTATAAGTTGGTAGGCTTAGGGGCATACGTCCAAGTATACCCTAACCACTACCCTAATCTATCGGTTCCCTACTATGTAGATATCCTGTGCTGGCTCCATGGTAGGAGGTATCACTTCCTAAAGTGGCAACCCAAGATGTGCACAACCATACCTACTAGTGTCACGGTCGTCTTAGCCCCCTCTGCCCGGCCCATGCACGCACATGTCCCCTGTCGGTTTGCGCCGCCCACATTGTCCGTCTCGTTTGGATCTCTTAAAGTCAATCAGTAAGCGTGCCCCTTCCCAGCCTAGTATGGAGTTCTTTACTTGACACCAACTCCGAGTTACTGACTGAAATGGGTCCCACACAATATGATACAAGCTCTCCCCTTGCCTTGTATCCCCATTAGGTTTTCCACTGACTATGTATACCCTTAGGTGTCTTTAATTACATTGCCCTATACCAGTTATGCTTACCCTATAGGGTGTCTTTAATTACATAACTTCATTACGTTATCTACCAGTTATGTATACCTCTAGGTGTCTTTAATTACATAACCTTATTGGGTTAAGTCCGTGGGCCTATATATAAATATTACCCACCCCCTCTAATTTACTTAACCCACCCGCTACCTATCCAATTTTACTTAACCCTAACTTAAGTTCATAATCATACAATCTTTAAATTAGGTTAAGTAGTCCAATTCAATACCATGTCGAATTATGGTTATAATAGACTAGACCTTCCACATTAGGCCTACAACGTGTGGATATGTCGATCAGGTCCGGGCAGTCTTATTCAACAATTGGGCCTAACCTCGTGTCTTAGCCCGATTCGTATTTACGTACTTAGACCTCCCACATTAGGTTCAGTATTAGTGGTTGCTGGATATGCTGGTCAGGTCCGGGCAGACTTCCACCACTAATGCAACCTAACCTCATGTCATAAGTACAATTACAATTCCTAATTGTAATTACTAAACATTCCATTTTTTAATTAATTAATCAGTCAATTAATCCTTTCCTTTTATAGGTGTCAATACCTATTTTACCCAATAATTTGAATTACATGTCCATAAATGTTCATATTCAAATTATGCCATTTTTAACCCTTTTTCCCCCGTTTCTTAACTAGTGCCCTCACAAAATTAGCAACATGCCTTGGCTAGACAAGAGCCTAGTCATAAACGGTAATAGGGAAAATAATGGGAATATAACTAAAATGATCATCTTGGTGTCAATATAAACTTGTATGATAATAAGGTGAGCATACATACTGGCATGGACATGAAATTGTCATCATAACAAGGTGATAATTTAGATTACATAAAATAGATTTAACATGATAGCATAAGGTGAAAATCTAGATCTGTCTAATAGTTTCAATGTCCACATAAATTAGATCTACTAATTTAGAAATAGATCTACATACATACACATCATATCATGTCATAAAAGTTACAACTAAGATAAAGGTTTAGATCCAATTCTAAACAATTCAAGGTGACATGTGTTCATGATTTACATAAATGGCTAGATCTATCCAATGATATAACTGTCCGAATTAACAGATCTATGTTAACCATGATATAATTACAACCCAAGATCTACAATAAAACAATCACAATTGAATTGGATCTAGAGAAATAGATCTATCATAATATAGCATAAGATCTAACAATAACATAGATTCAAGGTTTACAATGTATCTAAATCACAATCTTTCATAATTCACTTTTATTTATCTAAACCTAAAAGCAACTAAAACTCACTGTGATTGGATTGATAGAAAAGAGGTTGGTGCTGAGTCTATGCTTGAATCTCAGAATTTGATATGATTTAGTTGATAGAATAAGATAGGAGACCCTAGTTCAGTTCAGACTCCGGCAGAGTTTGGCCGCCATAACCTCCAATGAAGAAAATATGAGAAATAGCCACATATTTGTAGCTAAAGTGCCCTCTGAAACCGACCGCCACCTCAGACCTAGGGGTGTCGACACCCATGTAGGTGGGTCGACACCCCTCTAGAGGGGTCGACCCCCTAGAGCAGAAATTTTAGCGTTCTGAGGAATTTTTCAAATTTGAATCTTTCTGGATAAAATTCTGACTCATCTCTGACTTGTATGTGTGGATATAATTTTTCTTCGCGTATACAAACTTAAAACCCACATAACTTCCTCATACGGTGTCCGTTTTACGCAAACCAAATGTCTATCTTGACCAGAATTTCGAGATAGACGCAATGGTGTAGTCCGTTTCCTCTAGTTCTAAATACTAAATTAATTATTATTTAATTTATCCTCTTTTAGTGCCGGTACAAATTCGGGGTGTTACATTCTCCCCTACTCAAAGGATTTCGTCCCGAAATCTCTAAGTTGAGAAGAATGCATGTCCTACCATCCATCATCCATCGACTCATCCACCAATCACTGGCATCCATTGTCCTTAATGATTTCTAATGCTTGTATGAATATATACGAAGGTGTGTGTATATGTCCCAACACTAATGCGAAGATCAGGCGGTCTACTGATTTAGTTGACCTCCTTAATGCAATGTATGTTAGTGCCATGAATCCAATATGTATGCAAATAAACCTATCATATCATATAAGTTCTATATGTGTGCACATCCATTCGTCCAAATGCAACATCCATATGCTAACTCATCCATTTCCATTCATAAAAGAAAAGAAAATGCACACACATCCATATACCATGAGAGCGATTGAGCCGATCTTAGTGCCTAATGTGTGTGTTTATGCATCCACAGGAAACCACTAGCAAACACTTGCATCCATCAAACATAACATGTTTCAAACACATGTTTACATCCATAGGATTCCTATCTAAAGGTCCAAAATATGATGGATAAGATATATTCTATTAAAAGAAACAAGCACTGATAAAACTTAGGAAAAGGAGTTAAGAACGTACCCTCGAAAAGAAAAGAGTACGAAGCACAAATCTTGTCTTCGGTCTCCCAAATCGCTTCTTCTGGGTTATCTCCCCATTGAACCTTTAACAATTTGATCTCCTTATTAGGTAGCATCTTAGCTTGTGACCCAAGAATACGGGTAGGGACTCATCTGACTGTCGCCTCCCATTCCACTTCTACTTCTTCCAACATACTTGGCTCAACAACTTCCATGGTGTCATGCAGGCACTTCCGCATATGAGAGACGTGGAAAACATCATGAACGCCGAATAGATTTTCTGGGAGCTTTACTCGGTAGGCCATTTGGCTAATCCTCTCGGTTATAGGAAATGGTCCCACAAACCTAGGTGCCAACTTCTCCACTGATCCGAAGCGAACCACAATCCTTAAAGGCGATACTTTGATAAAAACCAGGTCTCACACTGCGAATTCGATGTCAGTCCTTCTCTTGTCTGCATAGGACTTCTTCCTATCTTGAGCCGTCTTCATCCGCCGTCGAATAAGGTCAATCTTTTCGGATGTTTCCCTAACCATATCTGGCCCAAGTAATAAACTTTTTGTAGATTCCCACCAACAAGTTGGCGATCTGTAAAGTCGCCCGTACAATGCTTCGAAGGGTGCCATGCCGATGCTAGCTTGGAAACTGTTATTATAGGCAAACTCTACTAAAGGAAGATGCTCTTCCCAAGTACCTCCGAAGTCTAGGATACACGGCCTTAAAAGACCTTCAAGAATCCTGTTCACCCTCTCCGTCTGTCCGTCGGTCTGAGGATGATAAGCGGTGCTCAAACACAACGGTGTACCCAATGCTTCTTGCAAGCTCCTCCAAAATTTGCTAGTAAAGATGGGGTCACGATCGCTGTAACACCCCGCATTTTTAATATAATTAAAAATGTATATATATGCATAGACGGGTTAATAATGGTGATGTACAATGAAAATTACTTAACATGAAAGAGAAGGAAATATTAATTCAGTGGCAGTGTACGTAACGGAGAAGATAATAAAATAAGGATACTTAATTTAAATATCAGGAATTAAGTAGAATGGACATCGTTCGTCTCGGAATTCTACATGAAATAGAGTCCAAGTTTTCGAAAATTGGACTCCGTATGAAAGAGTTATGGCCTTCGGAAGATTCAAAACAGTTCGAAATTCGACCCAGGCAGCTGGGCGAGAAATTTCCCGCCTAGAACAGGGCAGGTCGACCTGGGGGTCAGGTCGACCAGGGAGTCGACCTAGGGGTCGACCCACCCCTAGTGTTGGATCTAGAATAACCCTAGAGGGGGGGTGAATAGGGTTTTTCACAGTTTTTAACTGAATTAAAAACTTAGCGAGATATATAATAATAAACTGATCACAGAGAATAGCAGAAACTGAAATGCAGAAAATAAATCACACACAGATATACCCAGCTTCGGCAAAACCTTGCCTACTGCTGCATTTCTAAGGTTTCTACTAGGTGATAGAACAGTTCCCGCATACAAGACCATGTACACTCGCAAACCCCTGCTCCTATTCTAACCCTACGCTCAAAACCGTAGACTGATCTAATCCCCTAGATCAGATTTCCCGAATTACAAACCCTGTAACTCGTAACTCAGATTTACAGACTCTGAAACTGACAGTCAACACCTTGACTGATATCCTAGACTTAACAGATCTAGACACTGATTCGTTTGTTTACAAAAGAAATTCAAAATGCAAAAATAAAAACAATACAATTTAAAATAACAAAGAGAAAGCCTAAGGAGATTAATTTAAAGGGGTCATCCCCTTTTAAAAAAAAACACATCTAAATCCCCTTTTCATTTCTTGATCGGCCTCTTGCAATTTGGTTTAGCCCATTCTCTTTTCCTCTGAGAAAAAAAAATGGCGGCTGTCCCTTTGAACTAGGGTTTTCCTTTGAGTTCTTCAAATCGAATTTTAGGTCAGTTGAATTTGCTGAGAGTAGATGAAATCTCGGATGAGCTTCACGTGGTGTTGTTCTCTGGTGCTTCGATTTGTGAGTTGCTTTCTGGCGATCAAAAACCTAAACGTACGTGAGTGTTTTTAACCTTGATGCTTTGAAATTGCTTAAATTGATTTGTGGGTTTTCGATGTCTGCCTGTGATGAAGTAGGTGTAAATATATAGGATTTAAAATCCTTATAATACTCTGATTTCACGTGAAATTGGCCGATCTGTAAATCTAGGGTTTCCCCTTTTGCTTTCTTTGATTTTCTTGAAATTTCTCTCGACTTTGAAAAATACTCTGATTGCTGAAACGTCCCTGTAAAAAATTGGAAACAACATAATTGATTTCAATTGTTGATTAATTCAGTTTAAAAAAAATAATTCTGAGATAAAAAAAAACTTCCCCTTTTGGTTTTTGTAATTCTCGGCTTGAAATGAATTGTGTTAGCTAATTGTTTGTTTCCTTGAATTCACCCTGTGATTTTTCTGAATCCTGAAATATATAGAATTGCCTTCGAAAATTGTTTCTTGAAATGTTAACTTTGAAATTCCTTGGCTAAAAATGCTTGCGTGATTTAAATGCCCCTTGAATGTTCTCTGATTGAATTATTGTGGTCCCTTCGAAAAACTGCCGACTTTAATGATTTTTCTGATTGAAAAATGTTGCCTTGATTTCCTTGATGAATTCGGATGTGATTTTGTTCTGGAATGAACTTTTGAAGAGATTCAATATGATTTCCTCTTTTGCTCGGCTGATTTTGTGCAATTTTCCTTCTTTGAAATGGCTTGACAAAAATTGTTTCACTGATTGTAGGGCTTGTTTCTACTCCTTTCTATTTGAATCTAGTCGACTCTCACAGATTAAATACTTGCCAAAGTTGAAACATTGCTCTTTTGCAAATCTGTGAATTTTCAAAATGAATTTCCCAGAAGAAAATTGATTGTCTTGCCAAATGCTTTAGCTCGAGCTTCCTAGAACACATTGATTTGCAACACTTGTTTTTCAAAAATTTGTTCATTTCTGAAAATTTGAATTTGAGAAACAAACAATAGATTTTGACACAATTAAATTCTTTCCAGAAACGTTTCTCCTTTTTATTGCTTGCCAAAAAAAATATTCACTGTTTTATTTCTGGAAACCGATTTGATCTGTGCTTGCATACTTTCTTGCCCTTTTCTCTTTGCATGCATAACCATATGCTTGCTTCACTATATATCTCACTGTATATTCACATCTCTGAACTTGCTAAACCATGTTGCTACAACCATGAAAACCGCTCTGAACCTGTTTGTTTTGATGCCATAACTTCATAGCTGTGTACATACTGCAGCTGTACTTATATTCTTCAGTCTTTATCATGACTTGTATAACTTATGTATGTTTTCTTTAACCTGAATTGGTTCATGAACTTGAGGCTGCATTTACTTGATCACTTGAAACATGTTTGGTGCTCCACCATGCATATGAATGCTCTGACCTTTGCCATATGTTTGTGTTTATGCACTATTGCTACTATGACCTGAGTAGTTTGTGTAATTTTCATTTGAATGCTTGCTGAACCAACACCATACTGTTGCATGTATGCTCTTCTATACACTTTGTATTGATCATGCTCACTGCCACTTATGTGTATATGCATTTAACTTGAGCCATTTCCTCACCCTTGCATTTGCTGTGTGATTGCGTATTGAAACATGTATACTTGCACTTGGTTTCTCCATTGTATATACATGCTTCATGTTGTGCTTGTGCTGTTACACCCATTCTATTGTTGCCGAGCCTTGTATACTGTTTTGACCATTTGCTTGAGCACCTTTCTTTCTGTATTGGCACCATGTTGAATCACTCCTTGTATTGCCTTGACCATTATTGTTGTTCTCGGCCAATTTGCATTGATGTATTTGCTGTGTGAACTTTGACTTTTGTGTTTATATGTATATCAGCAGACTAGTCACGCTATGTTGAGGCTGATCAAAAATCAGCAAACTAGTGTGATTATGTCGAGGCTGATCAAATCAGATTGAGTCAGAAAAATAATGAGAAACACACCGAAATTCTGAGGCAAATAAATTTTCAAAAAATAAAAATTATATTTGCATGTATTCTATTTCATTTCTATTGCAGTGTACTGTGTGTGTTTCTGTTTTATGTGACAGGTAAGAAGATGACTGGACTGATAGTGAAGTGCTGTGAAGACTAAAGCTTGAAGACAGAAGATGAAGACAAAAGACTGAAAAAAAAATAACAGAGTGTCAAAGTTTGTGAATGTATAAGTCTGTACTTGTGTCCATGTAAATGTATATATAAAAATGTGTAACGAGTGTGAATGTTATAGTGAGGAGCTGTGTATAGAAAATTTATTGTACTGTTTATTTGTAACAAACAAATTGGTTTGAAATAAAATATTATTTTATTTGTTTGTTAAACGAACCTGTCTATACACTTCTGTTTATTTACAAGTACAAAATTCAGTGAAGCGTAAATAGTGGAGTTATAATACTGTACTGTTTGAAATTCTGAAATAAAATATTATATTTAAACAAAAAATACTGTGTAGATATTTGAACTTCTGTATTGAGGTATTCTGTTTAAATATAAATATTATATTCCTGTCTGTGATGTATATAACAGTACAATAACAAACACATTCAAAATAATATATACTTGTTTGTTATCATCAAACAAAAATCATATAATTGTGTATACAACACCGTTATATACAACAATCTCCCCCTTTTGATGATGACAAACAAATATTAAGATTTTGAGCATAAATGTGTTTGAAAAATGAAATATATTACTCCCCCTATTTGAATGCTCCCCCTACAACAGAAACTCCCCCTATAACTGTGCAACTGTCTCCCCCTATTTGAATGCTCCCCCTACAACAGAAACTCCCCCTATAACTGTGCAACTGTGCATGAGTGTAAAGAATATAGAATGAATTGAATTTTCAAAATTAAAAATATTTATAAAAAAATTCACTCATAAATCAAAATCTAATCCATTCTCCCCCTTTTGTTATCATCAAAAGGATACAGATTTTAAAATACAGATGAAAATTGACTAAAAGTATAATTCAACATAAGAGGAAGAATGATCATCATAAATCTCAATCAGTCAAACAAAAATCATAATAAACTGAGAACTAGTGGCATATTTCACATTGCAGAAAATGACTGATTTACGACGAAATTTATATAAATGAGGAGAGTTATATAAAAAAAAAATGAATTTCAATTAATTTTCAAATGAATTTTTTATAAAAATAAGGCTAAAAAAACAGTGATGGATTTGGATTATAATTATAATTCAATTTAAGTGACAAAATCGAATAATCTCAAATCCTAATACCTATCAATCAATAAATCATAAGATGTCATAATATTTCAACACATTTCACAGATAGAAGATGGATTGATAGGTTGGTTTTTATAAACACCAAGGAGAATTTCATATAAATCTTTATTTTATCCAAATTATTTTCTCTTCTTTTTCTTTTTAATTTAAGAGCACACTGACCACGCATAACCAGATCTTGGATTTTTAAATGAGATCAGTTGCAGCTTAAATATAAGTAATCTCGTGACCATGCATAACCAGAGCTTGGATTTTTAAATGAGGTTAGAGAAATACTTATTATATTATTATCTTTTTTTTTGTTTCAAAAAGAAAAACTCCTCGATATATAAAATCAATATGGATGATAGAAAAGTGGTAGGTACAGAAATGGACTGTGAAATAAATTTCTAAATTAATTATATTATGAAATATGACCAACTGTACTGGGATCATTGAAAATTCTCAATTTCACTAATTCTGAATAATAAACCAATCACATTTCCATCACAAATATTTTCACTGTTTATTCAAGATGATTTTAAAAAAATATTAAACTCTCCACATTTAATTTTTTTTTATCATGGATGGCAGATTGATGATAGATAATGAAGATGGTCGTGAAATTAACTGCCAATTCACAGATATTATAATAAATATTTAACCATCATGAAAATCTAAATAAAATTCTCCTCTTGTTGTGAAATATACCGCAGTCACAATTCATCACAATTTCTAAATCTGGTTATAATTTTGATGAATTATAAATACAGTTTAATTTGGATATTGATTTCAATTTCTGAAAGAATAATCAATAAATAATTTTAAAATTGAAAATCAATTACAAGAGTAATATGCTGATCTATACATGACAAGAGGGAAAAAATATATATATACAGCAAAAAAATATGCAGCACTTTTAAACTGATACCACATGGTGTCTCTACAAAGTGAAAAATCAGAACAGGTGGATGAGACAAATATAAGGCGCTTCTGATACCAAATGTTCTCGCTTTCTCGAGGATTTTAATGACACCCCGGTGGCAAACAATGGTACCTCAGTCAACAGAAAATACTTAATTACAAAGCAAGCAACTCAAGCACACAAATTTCATTTATCAGAGCACGATAAACCCTTGATACCAAATCAAGCAGTCCTCAAAGATATTTACAATTCAATTTCTTATAATCAGTGCAGCATGATTCCAAAACAAACATTTTTCAAAAACAGTATCAGAGCAGCATAGAAAACAATCGCACATCAGACTTGCCAGAGGATGATGGTCATGTAAAAATGATTCATGGTCCAAGATTAAAAATACAGTTTATTTGAAATCATTTGAGGAATATGAAATACTCTAGATTTAATGAATCAATCACACCAGGTTATATTTCAGATTCAAGATATGTCTGAGATTCAATAAATAAATAGTTTCAAATGATTTTAAACAAACATATATTCAAATCAAATAATCATAAAATAACAGTGATATTTATGACCATATTTTCAAAGGAATTTTCAAAATTGTCTCAGCCAAGTCCCAAAGAGACTTCAGATCATTTACATCAAGTATGAGATATATTCATGATCAAATGAAATTAAGTTAATTTATTTGAAATCACTTGAATCAATATCAAATTTTGAGATATAATGAATCAGTCACACAAGGTTAATAATTTCAGATTTAAGTGGTGTGTGAGATTCAAAGTATCAGGAATTTCAGATGATTTCAAACAAACAGATTCCAAGATGTATCACTGATTCAAGCCAATCTGAAAAACAATGAAATTATCACAACTGATAAATAACAGAGTGCTGTAATGAGTATAATATTTTGAGCTTTTCTAAAATGAATTAGAATAAACTCAGAACAGCAAAGGTGTGTGAAATTTCATTAAATATTCAGATCTTCAAAAAAAATTAGAATTCAAAATAACAGTGTTCAAGGTATACTATGAATGCTATAGCACTGTTAAGAATTCAGAAAAGAAATAAAACTTCAAAACAATTGCAGATATTTACAAACTTAAATTCAAGTTCTGGAAATGAATATACACATGTGAGTTTTACCCAAATAGAGTAAATTTCCAAACAAATATGAATACTGCAACTGGAAGTTTCAGAAGCACAGAAAAGAAAAAAAAAACAACGAGATATGGCAGTGACAAATCAAATAAAAACAAATAGAAGAAAATAACATAGAAAGGGGTAGAAGAAGGAGAAATAAACAAAAAAAATATTTACAAAGATGAGGTTAGAAATCATACCTGATTCACAGAAGACGTTGTGGATCTCTAACTCATCAAGCTTTGGCTAAGGAACTCTGAATGATACAGACAAGTGGAACAACTTGAATATCAATCTCCTTTGCATAGCAGTTCCTCAGCCACTTCTGGTACCTAACCGTTTATTGGATCGAGTGGTCTAACAAAGTTAGTAAAACCACTCATAGTTGTATGTCGAACCTTCGGTACCCAAACTTGTTTGTATAACAATCCCTCTGAATTTACTTTCGTACCCTTAGGAACCCAAATCAGTTTAGTTTTTCCAAAATTGGCTTTATTTATTTTTTGGGTCCATGATTGTTCAACAGAATTGTTATAAAACAAAATTTCATTTTGTCTATGTTTCACAAATCCTTTGAAATTTTCAGATTTCAAATTTTCAAGTCGATTCTTTTCAAAATGATTTGAAGGATTTTTAAAAACACTTGAATTTTGCTTTTCAGAATCATTATACTTCCCAAATCCGAGTCCAAACTTATTTCCAATAGGAAACTGGTTTTTCAACAAAATGTCCAACGATTTTTCTCCATTAGAAAATTTATTCAAGATTGATTCAAGTCGTTGAATTTTAGATTGAAGATCACTATTTTCTTTTATTAAATTTGAACAACGACTTATAGCGATCTTACTCTTTTCAGCATCGTTTTGTTTCAAAACCAAATTTTCATTCTCAAGCTTTTTTATTTTGGCTTGGGATTCGGAAATTTCAAGTTCAAATCGTTTTTGTTTTTCAGACTCAAAATTCTTGGATTTTTCAATCTCATTTTCAAGTTCTTCTAAAATCAAATTTGATTTCAACAAATTCTCCTTTTCAGCAATTTCAAATTTGGAATTTATATCTGTTTTAAAATTTTCAAATTCCTTTTGCAGAAGATTATTCAAATTTGACAGCTCAGTCTTGTTCTCATTTAAGATCAGAATTTCATCTTCAAACTTTTGAATACTTTTATTGAGATGAACAAGATTGGCTTTCAATTTCAAACAATTTTTGCAAACAGAATTTGAAGAATTTTTACCATATTCAAGTTGTGATTCCAAATCATCAATTTTGCTGATCAACTCAGAATTCCTAGATTTCAGAGATTTATTTTTAGATTGGAGTTTATCAACAGATTTAGTTAAATCAAGACACATGTAAACCAGATCTTCATATGAGAAATTCTCGGTTTCAGCATTTGTTGATTCTCCATCATCTGATTCATCTGAAGTTTCATTTGTAAATCCTGTTAAACAAAGCTCTGAATATGAGTTGACATTTCGGGGTTTTGAGCAATTGTTGTCAATTTGTCCATACTTCGTATTGAGAGCTGTCCAGATTTCCTGCGCAGTTAAACAATGGGAAATCAGACTGAATTGATCATTATCAAGATAAGAACAAAGAATATGTGTAGCACGGGAATTAAAAACTTTATCTACCATATCGTACCCATTGATAATAACATCCCAACACTTAATATTAACAGATTTTAAATAAAATTCCATTTTGGATTTCCAGTTTAAAAAATCTGTTCCAGTGAAAATAGTTGGAGATGAACTGGACTGGCTCTTGCTAGACTGACAACAAGGATTCACCATTTCTCTAGAGTTAACAGAAAATACCCGCTCTGATACCACTTGTTGGATCTAGAATAATCCTAGAGGGGGGTGAATAGGGTTTTTCACAGTTTTTAACTGAATTAAAAACTTAGCGAGATATATAATAATAAACTGATCACAGAGAATAGCAGAAACTGAAATGCAGAAAATAAATCACACACAGATATACCCAGCTTCGGCAAAACCTTGCCTACTGCTGCATTTCTAAGGTTTCTACTAGGTGATAGAACAGTTCCCGCATACAAGACCATGTACACTCGCAAACCCCTGCTCCTATTCTAACCCTACGCTCAAAACCGTAGACTGATCTAATCCCCTAGATCAGATTTCCCGAATTACAAACCCTGTAACTCGTAACTCAGATTTACAGACTCTGAAACTGACAGTCAACACCTTGACTGATATCCTAGACTTAACAGATCTAGACACTGATTCGTTTGTTTACAAAAGAAATTCAAAATGCAAAAATAAAAACAATACAATTTAAAATAACAAAGAGAAAGCCTAAGGAGATTAATTTAAAGGGGTCATCCCCTTTTAAAAAAAAACACATCTAAATCCCCTTTTCATTTCTTGACCGGCCTCTTGCAATTTGGTTTAGCCCATTCTCTTTTCCTCTGAGAAAAAAAAATGGCGGCTGTCCCTTTGAACTAGGGTTTTCCTTTGAGTTCTTCAAATCGAATTTTAGGTCAGTTGAATTTGCTGAGAGTAGATGAAATCTCGGATGAGCTTCACGTGGTGTTGTTCTCTGGTGCTTCGATTTGTGAGTTGCTTTCTGGCGATCAAAAACCTAAACGTACGTGAGTGTTTTTAACCTTGATGCTTTGAAATTGCTTAAATTGATTTGTGGGTTTTCGATGTCTGCCTGTGATGAAGTAGGTGTAAATATATAGGATTTAAAATCCTTATAATACTCTGATTTCACGTGAAATTGGCCGATCTGTAAATCTAGGGTTTCCCCTTTTGCTTTCTTTGATTTTCCTGAAATTTCTCTCGACTTTGAAAAATACTCTGATTGCTGAAACGTCCCTGTAAAAAATTGGAAACAACATAATTGATTTCAATTGTTGATTAATTCAGTTTAAAAAATAATAATTCTGAGATAAAAAAAAACTTCCCCTTTTGGTTTTTGTAATTCTCGGCTTGAAATGAATTGTGTTAGCTAATTGTTTGTTTCCTTGAATTCACCCTGTGATTTTTCTGAATCCTGAAATATATAGAATTGCCTTCGAAAATTGTTTCTTGAAATGTTAACTTTGAAATTCCTTGGCTAAAAATGCTTGCGTGATTTAAATGCCCCTTGAATGTTCTCTGATTGAATTATTGTGGTCCCTTCGAAAAACTGCCGACTTTAATGATTTTTCTGATTGAAAAATGTTGCCTTGATTTCCTTGATGAATTCAGATGTGATTTTGTTCTGGAATGAACTTTTGAAGAGATTCAATATGATTTCCTCTTTTGCTCGGCTGATTTTGTGCAATTTTCCTTCTTTGAAATGGCTTGACAAAAATTGTTTCACTGATTGTAGGGCTTGTTTCTACTCCTTTCTATTTGAATCTAGTCGACTCTCACAGATTAAGTACTTGCCAAAGTTGAAACATTGCTCTTTTGCAAATCTGTGAATTTTCAAAATGAATTTCCCAGAAGAAAATTGATTGTCTTGCCAAATGCTTTAGCTCGAGCTTCCTAGAACACATTGATTTGCAACACTTGTTTTTCAAAAATTTGTTCATTTCTGAAAATTTGAATTTGAGAAACAAACAATAGATTTTGACACAATTAAATTCTTTCCAGAAACGTTTCTCCTTTTTATTGCTTGCCAAAAAATATATTCACTGTTTTATTTCTGGAAACCGATTTGATCTGTGCTTGCATACTTTCTTGCCCTTTTCTCTTTGCATGCATAACCATATGCTTGCTTCACTATATATCTCACTGTATATTCACATCTCTGAACTTGCTAAACCATGTTGCTACAACCATGAAAACCGCTCTGAACCTGTTTGTTTTGATGCCATAACTTCATAGCTGTGTACATACTGCAGCTGTACTTATATTCTTCAGTCTTTATCATGACTTGTATAACTTATGTATGTTTTCTTTAACCTGAATTGGTTCATGAACTTGAGGCTGCATTTACTTGATCACTTGAAACATGTTTGGTGCTCCACCATGCATATGAATGCTCTGACCTTTGCCATATGTTTGTGTTTATGCACTATTGCTACTATGACCTGAGTAGTTTGTGTAATTTTCATTTGAATGCTTGCTGAACCAACACCATACTGTTGCATGTATGCTCTTCTATACACTTTGTATTGATCATGCTCACTGCCACTTATGTGTATATGCATTTAACTTGAGCCATTTCCTCACCCTTGCATTTGCTGTGTGATTGCGTATTGAAACATGTATACTTGCACTTGGTTTCTCCATTGTATATACATGCTTCATGTTGTGCTTGTGCTGTTACACCCATTCTATTGTTGCCGAGCCTTGTATACTGTTTTGACCATTTGCTTGAGCACCTTTCTTTCTGTATTGGCACCATGTTGAATCACTCCTTGTATTGCCTTGACCATTATTGTTGTTCTCGGCCAATTTGCATTGATGTATTTGCTGTGTGAACTTTGACTTTTGTGTTTATATGTATATCAGCAGACTAGTCACGCTATGTTGAGGCTGATCAAAAATCAGCAAACTAGTGTGATTATGTCGAGGCTGATCAAATCAGATTGAGTCAGAAAAATGATGAGAAACACACCGAAATTCTGAGGCAAATAAATTTTCAAAAAATAAAAATTATATTTGCATGTATTCTATTTCATTTCTATTGCAGTGTACTGTGTGTGTTTCTGTTTTATGTGACAGGTAAGAAGATGACTGGACTGATAGTGAAGTGCTGTGAAGACTAAAGCTTGAAGACAGAAGATGAAGACAAAAGACTGAAAAAAAAATAACAGAGTGTCAAAGTTTGTGAATGTATAAGTCTGTACTTGTGTCCATGTAAATGTATATATAAAAATGTGTAACGAGTGTGAATGTTATAGTGAGGAGCTGTGTATAGAAAATTTATTGTACTGTTTATTTGTAACAAACAAATTGGTTTGAAATAAAATATTATTTTATTTGTTTGTTAAACGAACCTGTCTATACACTTCTGTTTATTTACAAGTACAAAATTCAGTGAAGCGTAAATAGTGGAGTTATAATACTGTACTGTTTGAAATTCTGAAATAAAATATTATATTTAAACAAAAAATACTGTGTAGATATTTGAACTTCTGTATTGAGGTATTCTGTTTAAATATAAATATTATATTCCTGTCTGTGATGTATATAACAGTACAATAACAAACACATTCAAAATAATATATACTTGTTTGTTATCATCAAACAAAAATCATATAATTATGTATACAACACCGTTATATACAACACCTAGGAGGTCGACCTACCCTAGATCTGGGCAGTTTTTGTTCCTATGACGTGGTTTGACGTGCTGTACGGACCGAATGGCTTCTAGGTCAATCCTAGGGCCCTCAAATGCTCTCTACACCTATAAAATAGTGCCTAGACCTAACCTAATTCATAAAAAAATCCTTTTGACGCCTCCATGCTGCCAAACTTCAACCAAACATGGTCGCCGCCCCAAAACCTTAAACTAAATTGCAAGTTCTTCAGCAACTTTGGATTTTAATCAAATCAAGAAGCAAAATTTTTCATCAATGATTCAAGCTCTTCACCAATAATCAAATAAGAAGATTAAATCAGCGTCTACATTTACAACAAATCGCTTATTTCTCTAATCCAGTCAAGGTGAGTGGATTTGAAATATATTTGTTGTATAATGTTGCTTCTATCGTTTACCATTCCCCATAATGAATATAATGTTAATTTAATAAGATCTGTTATTTTATTTATGCCTACGTTTGAGTTCTCTCCTTTTTATCATTTCCCCTTTTTATTTTTAGATCTAGGTTATCTCGAACCTAGACAAAATCTTATTATACAATACGCACGATTGGAATATGGGGATATTGGAATATAATCTGTAATTTTGGGGTTTGTGGCATAACAATTGTTATTGCATATATTGGGCATAATCTATTTTATGCGGTCGAGGAATATAATCTATAATGTTGAATTTATGTAAGTTTGACATAATTGTCATTGGATATGGAATTGGTATAACTTAATATTAACAACATATAACTGGATAACATGGGTTGGTGAAATTTATTTGTGACTTGGAAAATAAGCCTAGAGGCTGAATTAGATTATATGTACGGACATGGGAATGTTGGGATATATATATATATATATATATTGGGAAAATATTAATTATATGAAATTGGGTATAATTGGATATTGGAAATTAGCATGTTTGGAATTGGTGAATTTGGTTATAAATGGATAATTTGGTTAATTTGGAATTTGACTAACTATTATGTAAATTGGTATAGTTAATGACAAATTTGAAGATAGGCATAAAAATATGAATTGGGATTAAGTTGAATTTGGACCACATGACATAAATTAGGGGTTTGGGTGAAAGACGAATGTCAATGAAAGCCTAAGACACGAGGTTAGACGCGTTTGTGGTGTAAGACTGCCCGGAACCGCCCGACAAATCTAGCAGTCTAATGTGAGAGGTCAACGGCAAGAACTAGAGGCGTAATGGTTTATGATACGAGGTTAGGTGCATTGTGGTATAAGTCTGTCTGGAACCGCCCAGCAAATCCAGCAGCCACGAACGTACGTCTAATGTGAGAGGTCATACATCGTTACGGCATAATTAATAAATTAAGAAATACTAACCATAATAAGACATGTGGGTGACATGGGTATGGTTAGTGGGTTAAGTGAGTGATATAAATGACATGTAAAGCATAACTAATGTGGACTTAACCGTTGTGAGACATGCGATGTAAAACATAACCAAGGTAGACTTAACCGTAGTAAAACATGTGTAAGACATGGAAACTGTAATAAAAAGGAGGTTAAGTGGGACACGTGTGATATGTGAAACAGAATTTAGATATGCTTAACCAAATGAGACCCGTAACGGTATCATAAATTAATTGAATTGGGTAAAGTTTAAGTAACGGGTTAAGTAAAAGGAAGGGTTAAGTCAAATCTAAAATTAATGACACAGTAATGGGGGAATGATAATTACCTATTATAAACTTGGGTTGCGGTGATGAAAAATTAAATAATAGGCAAACCTGTCATAGGGACAAGGGAAGGTTATGACTTAAGATGTAATACAAGACTTGAAGGGTGGGACGACTTATACCATGAAATAAGTTAATCTAAAATTAACAACAAGAAATGGGGAATGATAAATAACCTATTATGAATAAACTTGAATAAGGCAAGAAAGGATAATAGGTGGAAATTATAACTTATGGGACAAGATAAGTTATAGGAAACGATAAGGAAGATGAGATAACTTATATGTAAAGATATACTTAAATTAAGTGGTTTGGAAATGAGAAATGTGAAATTAAAAATGATATGTTATATGAGTGGAAAAGAAGTAAATTAGAATCATATATGTTGGTTGGGTTGAGTAATTCTCTGGGTGCCAGTCTGATGTTGATTTCAGTCTTCGGGGCTGGTGTTTAGAGGGTTAATCTCCTAATCAGTATGTATGTGGGATAAGGCATACTTAACTATGAATTAAGTATAACATGCTATTGTAACCCAAAAAGGGAATAATTTATGAAATTGGAAAATAACATGTTGTGGGCTTATTAATGGACTTAAGTGGGTTAAGTATAAATTGAATTAATAAGTAAGGGTAACTTGGTGAATACGGAAAAAAGGAAGCTAATGTGAATAACCAAGTTAAATGAGAAAGTTGACGAGGTGGCACAAGCATGAAATAAATGGTTAGACTTAGGGTCTAATGACATATAAAACTAAGGCGCTTGAAGTAGTCCGTACGTTGTAGGATGAATAACCCAATGAGGTAGATCATGATGGTGTCATAAGGCACGAGGAGAGCGCACGTTCGCTATTTTGGCGGCTCCAACGGAATGGAAGGGGAAGCACGCGGCTTCCTGAGACATTAAAGGTGCTCCTGGTAGTCCTCTGTAGTGGTTTAGCTTCAGGCTAGGATTACAGAGGTTGGGTCTGCGCAGAACTACCAGGTGGGTGGGCCTTGACTGCACAAGTAGGGGGCAGTCAGAATGCTGTACGCGGTGGCATTAAGGGTGGTTCGGCGATTGCCTCAGGCGGAGGTGGAGGGTCAAGACCAATCGTCGGACGCCTGTCACCAGCAGCCTAAGGAACGTGAAAAGGCAAGAGCTAACCCCTAGAGATCGTTAACCTTTGCTATCAAGGGACGGGTGCGGGGAGACCCCACATGGATGTTTAGATTATTTGCTTGTTAGGGATGGTCTCTTAGCTCGTGTGGTCTTTACTAGTTGAGGGAGGGGCTGAGGTGGGGCCATAGCCACCATAGAAAACCAGACCCGAGGGATATCTGTACATTGTACACTCTTAGAGGCGGGCCCGTATAGATATAGAAAAGCTCCCGACCGAGTTTCGTGTTTTCTGGTGTAGCCCTGCCATGGAACTTGGGTGCACAAGTAGAGGTTATGTATAGTAGAAACATCGAGTATGATTGATGATACGTACGTGGGAAATCTAGGTACAACCATGTCTGCTCTGGGTGGTGTATCGTAGACTAGAGGTCATTATTCGGTAATGGAACCAAACTCGATCGAATAGTTCGAGGATAGCAGTCAGTACGCTTACGTAGCACAACGATAGTAGTTCCATGCGGATGCAGAGGATGAGGGGCTGTGAATATTACTATGGCGATACGGAGGAGACCGTGGGAGTGGGGGTATCACGGGGTGTACCTCAGTTTGGGGGTAGCTACATATACACTATATTAGGTTAATCTACTAGGGTGTAGATGGGTGTGACGTGTGTGTAAGCTTTGAGTGCAATAACACGTATAACCTAATAAATAAGAAAGTATAATTGAACGGTATATGTAGGATTATTCAAGAAGTGTATTTTAAATTCATTCACGCAGAAATTGTGTTCTGACCCCCTCCTCATAACATTTGCAGGTTAAACAGAGACTTATAGCTTTGGGAATACTGATTTAGCAGTATTGTGATTAAGGTAAAGCTATATTTTAAATATATTATATTTTACTTTTCCGCTGTGAGGTGTTTTCCGAACTCTGACATATCTCTTTTCTTTGTCTTTTTCTGCAGGATACTAGAGCAACCAACTCGGGTTTCGATGGATTGGATTTTTGAAAAGAAAATCGGTCCGTTGAAATCCGGGTTATTACAATCGCTCACGATGCTGGAAGGTACTCCATGAAGACGAATATCTCACAAACATAAATTGCTGTCAACTATAATGCCGTCCTCTTACTCTTAACTGGAATAAAGTGAGCGCTCTTAGTGAGTCTATCCACTACCACCTAAATACTGGTGTTACCTTTCTTCGATCTAGGTAACCCATCTATGAAATCCAAAGAGACGCTCTCCTATTTCCACTGCGGAACCTCCAACGGATGAAGTAATTTACTGGGCTTCTTTTTCTCAGCTCTGACTTGCTAGCAATCTAACATTGAGAAACAAATTCGGCCACATCTTTCTTCATCCCAGCCCAAAAGAAAACCCTCTTCATGTCTCTATACATCTTGTCGCCACCAAGATGAATAGTCATCTTAGAATGGTGGGCTTCTTCTAGGACTGCCTTTATCAAGCTTCCAGTTTGAGGAACACAATGCCTTCCATCTCGTCGCAACCACCCCTTTTCATCTATGGCATATCTACTGAGGTGACTAGAAGTCTCCCCTCTGAGCTTATTCATGATGTCTAGAATCTATGAGTCACCTTGTTGCAAAGCTCCTATCTAATCCATAAGGGTCGGTCGTAACTCCAAAGATGCAAGCAAATCAGGAAAAACCTCGATGGAGGGTCTAAAATCAAAAGCTGATATGAAATCCAAGTTCTTTCTCTCCACAAACAGAGGACTCAGGGCTACCCTCTGCCTACTTAGTGCGTCTGCCACCACATTACCCTTGCCAGAGGTATAAGCATTCTCAAAATCATATGAAGCTAAGAACTTCATCCACCGTTGTTGCCTTAAGTTTAGATCCTTTTGTGATAATAGATACTTGAGAGATTTATGATCGGTGTATAACTCGAACTTTTCTCCAAGTAAATAATGACGTCACGTCTTTAACGCAGATACTATGGAATCTAACTCTAGATCATGGGTGGGGTAATTCTTCTCATGAACTCTCAACTGTCTACCCCATAACATAATACTTTCTCTTCTTGCATCAAAATCGCACCAAGCCCTGTACCGCACACATCAGTATAAACAGTAAACACTTTACTTCCATCAAGCAAGGTCAAGACTGGGGCTATTGTCAGTGCCCTTTTCAATCGTTGGAAAGCAATATCACAGTCTATGTCCCATGAAAATGCCATATTCTTCTTTGTCAGCCTGGTGAGAGAGATGATATCTTCGCGAAGTCCTTAATGAACTTCCTATAATAACCTACCAACCCAAGAAAGCTTCTCACCTTGGTTGCATTTTTAGGAATTTGCCAATCTTGCACTGCAACCACCTTGGCAGGATCTACATCTATTCCTTCTTTGGAGACTACATGCCCTAAAAATCTCACCTCTTTTCTCCAAAAATGGCATTTGGAGAACTTTGCCTTAAGCTGATGGTCACAGAGAGTTTTCAGAACTTCTCTCAAATGTCGGGCACGCTCTTCTTCATTCTTGGGAAAGATCAAAATACCATCAACAAAAACTATGAAAAATTTGTTTAGGAACTCCCGAAATACCCTACTCATCAAATCAACAAAATAGGCAGGTGCATTTGTCAACCCAAAAGGCATAACTAGCCATTCAAAGAAACCATCCAGAGTTCTGAAAGCAGTCTTATCTATGCTGTCCTCAGCCACCCTCAACTGATGGAACCCTGTAGCCAAGTCCAACAAAGAAAATACCGAAGCACCAACAAGATGATAAAATAAATCATCAACCCTCAGAAGTGGGTGCCTATTCTTCTAGGTGAGCTTATTCATTCTCTATAATCAACACACAAACGAAGTGAACCATCCGCTTTAGTTGTGAATACTACCGGAGCACCCCATTCAGATATGCTTCATCTGATAAACCCTTTTTCAAGTAGGTCCCCTACTTGCTTACTCAGCTCCCTCCTCTCCCTTGGAGCCATGTGGCGTATTGGTAATGCAACTAGCTTTGCATTGTCCACCAGATATATGCGGAAGTCAATCTCGTGCCTTGGAGGCAAACCTCGTACCTCATCATAAAAATCGGAATAATCTCGAACCACTGGAACAGATTGCAAATCATCTATGGATGCGTCCAGAGACTCTAGGAAGCTAAGCATAACAAACCCTTGGGGGTCACAAGACTCTTCGAGGGTCTTCCCATAACAAGTCAAGAGTTTAACAACCCTCCTCTCACAATCCAGAATGGCCCCATGCATGGTAAGCCAATCCATTCCTAGAATCGACCCATGGCCCATAAACTCGAGCACATACGCGTCGCATTCAAACTCGACGCCTAACACAGATATTTTCAAACCCCGACAAATCATCGATAAATGAGCCGAACCACCAATGGGGTTTGAAATAGCTTCGGAATCTACTACCATACTAGTAATTAAGTGCAGAGATTCAACCATAGAAATAGATATAAACGAGTGTGAAGCACCGGAATCAGAAAGTGTTCTAACTGGATGGTTTGAAAGAGAAACTAAACTTTCTGTGGAAAATTTTCTACCTCTTTCAGGAGCACTGATCGCGAGAGCATGCACCTGCCCTCCAGAAGTCCTTGCTCTTTGACCTTGTCCCTACGATCCCTATTTCTTCGGGCACTCTTTAGAGAAGTGTCCGACCTCTCCGCAATTAAAGCAATTCGCCTTCCTTCTCTTACAATCTTTGATCAGGTGACCCTCTCCTCCAAAATTGTGACACTTTCTCTTATCCTTGCTTTTATCATCTTTCCCTCCTTTCTTCTACTGTTGTTTTTGTTGTTGCTGCCCCTTCTTGGGCCACACCTTCTTATTCTGCGATATCCCCTCAGCTTTTTTTTCCTTCTTTTCTCCCTTTGTCCTCCTCATGCATTAGGGCCATATCAACAAGCTTTTCAAAGGTGGCCCCCATTGGAATATGGGACATATCTAAACCATGCAGAGGCTCATTCAGTCCTTTAGCAAACCGCAAAGCCTTTTTGTGTGGTGTATCCACAAAATCTAGCCCAAACCTTGCCAGCTGGTTGAATTTGTTCACATACTCTTTTACCATAAAATTTCCTTGTTTGAGTGTTAAGAACCTCTCCATCTGTATGCTTCTCTCAGCTTGGGAAAGAAATTTCATTTCGAACCTCTGTCTGAAATCTTCCTAAGTTCCCACCGGACGCCCAGCTTGGGTGATTTCCCACTAAAATGAGGCTTCGTCCTTTAACATTCAAGCAGCTGACTGAATCATTCTTCGGTCCTCCACTTCAAAGATTTCGAACAAGTCCTCGGCCTCCTTAAGCCAACTCCGAGCTTCTATGAATGTATCGTTCCATGGCCTTCCTCCCATTTCCCGGAAGTCTTTGCAGATCATGGAAAAGTTGTCAGCTCTTGGAGGGGGAGGAGGAGGAGGAATGACTGGTGTAGCTGGGGGAGGAACGTCTCTTTGGCCTTCGGCCAGCGATGTGGCCTCCAAATACCTACAGAACCATCCGGGTATTGCGACACCCTCTGGGATATTAGGGATGTTTTGTTCCCCAGACATGCTGCAAAAAGGAAAAAGGAAGAAATTTAGATAAAGGACCGAAGGATACTACATATGGAATTTTGGGGAATGTTTTTCAAAACAAACTTTTCTTTTGAAAATACTTTCTTTTAAAACCTTTTTGAAAATTATTTTCAAAAACTTTTATCTAATCTGGTAACCTTCAGCTCGGGTACCAAGTGTGACACCCCACGTCCGTTAATGTCACTCACAAAGGGAATGCATTAAGTTTCGTGAAGCGCTATAAGTAAACAGACACAGAATAATTACAAGACAGATATAAATAAGGCAGCAACGGAAAATTTATATTTTTATTTCAACCATAAAGCACAATATCATGGTCCACAGTTTCATAAGTCATAGAAACCATTACAATAAAATAACTTCTGTCTTGTATCATCAGTGTACATAAGAATATGAAAAACATAATTTTCCCCAAATTAAAAGAGTTAAGCCATAATAGAGATAAGAACTTGAGCCATACTTCAGAAGTCACTCCAAGCAAGATGATATCTGAGTCCTGATTAAGTCTGAGTGTTTCGTCCCTGAGAACGTGGGGAGGGGGGATACAGAAGAAAGAAGAAGAGACAACAGGGTCAGACATAAAGTCTGGCGAGTCTAGTTACTTTTAGCCAGTAAATAAATAAAAGCAACATGATAGGCATATAAAGTGGATAAGAGAGAGATTAATACATAAATGGCACGTGTGACAAGATAAGCAAGATAAGGTGTATGTGCCTCACTAATGATTACTCTGCACTATTACTAGTATAATTGAAATGAGATGATCCCTTCCACTATAAGTTGGTAGGCTTAGGGCATACGTCCAATTATACCCTAACCACTACCCTAATCGATCGGCTCCCTACTCTGTAGATATCCCGTGCTGGCCCTACTGTAACAACCCGAAAATCTGGGCCAGTTTAAAATTTTTATTTTGGGAATTTTAGCGAATTTTGATTATTTAAAATGGATTATTTTAAATAATATCGACGAGAAATTTATTTTGAATGGAATTCGAACGTATATATTTATATACGTCGTCGTTAGAATATAAATATTTATTTTAAATTATAAATGGAATTGAAAATGGCGCGGTAGTTTGATAATTCGATTTCAAACTTCAAATGAATGTACCGGGTGCAAAATAAACCGGATTTTAGTGAAACCAAAAATAATAGGATCTATTTGAGAATATCTTTCCAACGAATCCGAAAAATTGAAATTTCATAGTGGGGATAAAAAGATATGCCCAGTTGAAAATTCTGAATAGTCGCTATGGAATTCAGGCCCTTAAAAATGGAAATTTTGCAAACGACCTCGGATTTCGACGAAACCACTTTTGTTGGATCCGTGATGTAAAGTTATTGCTAGGTTTCAAATTTCATAATTTTTCGAATCAATATGTGAGCGTGGCAAAGGAAAACGCGTTTGACCAGTTTTAGTTGATTTTAATCGATTGGAAAATGGCCACTTTTCAAACGGTATCAGAATTCGATGAAATTAGTTTTGTTAGGACTGTATGGTCAATACGAAGCTAGAAAATATTTTTCTGGAATTTTTCGAGTTAGTATGTGGCCCCGGTAAATTGAAATGCGCGTTCAAATTCAATATATAGAGTTATATGTTGATTTTGGCGAAAACTGATCGAAACAGTCGAATCAGCTTACGATACATATCCCATTGTGTTCGGAATGGGGGTAATTAGTTATGGACGACAGGCGGTGGGTCTCGTTTGGAGATCAGAATTGGAAGTTACTTTTTGGAATTTAAAAATTAAATTAAAAAAAAGTGTGGGCCAAGCCCTTTTCCTTCATAACCGGTCGAACCCCCCTGTAGCTCATTCCCGAAAGCAAAATCGAATAACACGAAAGGAAAAAAAAATCCCTAGCTATCGACGATCGATGCCGCAGCCACCGGGGCTGGCGCGCCTCCGGCGCCGCCACCGGCGTGGGTCAGCGTGCCCTCCCCCTCAGCCCCACGCTGCCTCCGGCGATAAGCCTCCCCACTCCGATGGTCTCTTCGCGACACCCCAAATCAGAAACCGAGAGCACCCATCGCGCGAGGACCCACCAGCAGCCACTACCGCTCCCCTTTGACAATCGCGAGCCCGATCCCCACCAGCTCCAACTCCCCGGCGACAGTGACGACCCCCCTTCCAATGATGAGTCCTTTTTATTTTTAAAGTGTTTAAAAACTGATTTTTACAGTGTTTAAAAACTGATTTTTAATTAAGTCTAAAAACTGAAAATAACGATTTTTCTTTAGAGGAAATATAGATTTTTCTTTCGAGAAAATAAAGATTTTTCATTAGAAAAAAATATATGATCTTTCATTGAATACAAACATGATTTTTTAAGAGATAAAAACATGAGTTTTATGAGTTTGAAAGACGATATTTTTATCATTTAAAAGACGATATTTTTAAAATAGAAAAGTTCATATTGATATAATAGAAAAGTTCATATGATTATAATAGAAAAGTTTAGATTTTCATATTGGAAAAGAGTTGATTTCTATAAATAAAAAGGTATAATCTTTAGATTAGAAGAGTTATTATCTTTATACTAGTAAAGTTATAATTTTTATATAGAAAGAAGCGTTGTAAATATATGAAGTTAAATAAAAATGTGAGCTTTATTTTTTATCATGAAGGAATGAAAATAAAAATTCAATTTTTATATATGTAGCGTATGCGGACAATGAAAGTGACAAGAGTAGAACGATGAAGATTTCCTACCCATGAAGATTCGAGGCGTTTGGTTTAGCTATTCGGTGAGAACTTCTCACCTTGTAATTTAATTTTTCTAGTTATATATATATATATATATACTAGGATGCAGACGGTGTTTAGTAGCACCCGACACCCATCGTCCACAGACCATGGACGGCTTGTGTGCTTGTTTGTTTGATTTTGATGTGTAGTTGATTGTGTGATGTGAAATGAAATAAAACATTTATATAGTTGAAATAAAAATATTTTATAGTGGAAAATATTTTATAGTTAAAAATAGAATTTTTAACGTGTATATGAAATGAAATAAAAATAAACGGATCGGACGATTTGTTTATATACACACATTTGACTGATATTGATTGGGATGATAAATTTTACACATCGCCCAACTGCACAAATAAAATCTGTGTTTGATTGTTTGAAACCCCACACGGGTATTGGGATGATATATGACATACACTAATCCCAATAGTTAGTTGTATGTCGATCGGTTGATTGACAGACTGTTATAAGCGTTAAATATTTATATTCGATGCTTATACAGAGTAAAGTGCACTTTGGATGATGGTTGATTATTCATCGTTGTTATTGTATACGTGTGTTGTAGAAAAATCCATATAATTAACATTATATGGTAATTGATTGGGCTTCATTCAATATTTGAATATAAATATTTGAAAAAGAAATATTTGAAATAGAATATTTGAAAATAGAAATATGTGAAGCCGTGTTGATTAGATTGACGCCATTTTGATGTGAACGATATTTATATCGATTTTATAATGAATATCGATTTTATTCATTTTATAATGAATATCGAAAGTGATTTCAAAATCTGATATTTTGAAAAGAATTGAAATTCAAACGAATTCGAATAGAATTGAATTGAAAACGAGTTTGAATTGAATCGAATAGAAAACAAATCTGAATTGAATTGAATTCAATTGAAAACGAATTGAAATAGAATTGAAATCGATATGAATTGAAATCAAATAGAAGTGAATGTAGAAAGAATTTATAAGGGAAAATTCAATTTTGATTTGAATTTGAAATAAAGGTTGAAATTGTTTTTGAAACAAATTTGAAATGATTTATAAAATTCTTTTTAAAAAGGAAATCGACGAAATATATATAATATATATTATACATATAATGGCCTGAATAGAACGCGCCGCGCCGCGGCAGTTCGTGAATTTCGACCATTGACTTCGAACGGACATTGCGGGAGATCCGACCGTCGGATTCTCCTAAAACCGGAACCGTTGGGTTCGTATCGAAAAGAGATTTCTAACGAATGTTAGAAATTTGAAATATAATGGTTGGATTTGGAATTATGTCCAAATCAAATTTGGAAAAGGTTGCTGTAAGTGCAGTTCGATGGCCGTTGATGGAAATCGACTGTACGGGCCTTGATAAAATTATTAAAAATAGTAATACTCTGTGTAAAATCATAAGAAATGATTTGGAAAAAATTGGGATGAAAAACTCCATATTTGAAAAGAAAAAAAATAGATTTTTATCGAAATGAACTAGTTTTGAACTAGAATTAAAATTCTATTTATTTTTAAATAAATAAATTTGATTTGAAAGGGTTTAAAAAGTAACCAGGATTTCCAATAATTGAATTGGGAAGGATTTGAATCGAAATTGTCTTTGGATTATTTTGATGTTGGATTTCGTGATTATACAGATATTGTTATGGAAATTTGAAAGATATATTTATATCGTTATTTCCAATATGATATTTGTTGGTCGTAGAATTTGATATTGAATATAAGCCGATATATTTTCTATTCAGAGCCTTGTATTTAATATCAAATGGGATTTTGGGTTTGTCGTGAATGGCGTCTTCATTAACGCTGTTCTTAAACCCAGTTGAGGAAAAGATTAAATCTTTTTATTTAGATTTAATGAAGTACACCAATTAAATGATATTTAATTGGAATTGAATTGGTATTGATTTTTGGGTTTATCGTAAACAGTGTTTTAAATAACATTTGTTCTTTAACCCGATAATTAATAGAATGTGATTTTGGGTTGTCGTGAACGGTATCTTCAATAATACTGTTCTTAGATCCAAAGGAGTTAAGAAAATCAGAAACTAACTGGAGATTAGTTAAGTTGAATGGTTTCTGGGGTATTGATCTGATATTGGTTTCGGCCTTCGGGGTTAATACTTAGGGAATTGCTCACTTGCTAATTTATGGTTAGGGTCTGATTGAAATGTAATGTGATTTTGGGTTTATAGTGAACCGTGTTTTAAATGACACTGATTCTTTAACCCATTTAAAGATTAAAACTAAGTGGAGTTTTAACGAATCTTTAATTAGATTGAAAAGATCGAGAATGGAGTATCACCAGTTTTGCTCCAAATCGATAGTTAAATCTTTAATTAGATTTGGATGTGGAATGGTAATTAATTCTATCGATAACACCGTGGTATTAGATATGGAGTATTACCAGTTTTGCTTCATGGGATTGAATAGGTTGGGATTGGGAAATAAAATAAATAATTACTTCGGTGTGGTTCGCTAATCCCGACTAGTTTGGAAAACCATAATTTGGTTTGAAATGATATCCAGAGGAAGATTAAATAATAAATTTTAAAGAGTTTATCTTTGATAAAATTAATGGGAACCTTTCCCTAAGAACGTGAAATTTAGAAACTAACTGTAGGTTAGCTAAGAAGAATGGTTTCCTGGGTATTGATCTGATGTTGGTTTCGGCCTTCGGCGTTAATATTTGGGGAATTGTTCCCTTGCTAATTTACGATTAGTGACTGATGAATTGGAATGAGGCGTATGTTGTGATTGTGTAACATTTGTTTACTATATACGCGGGTTGTTCGGAAAGGCCGGGTTTATACCCATACTGAATAACCGATTCGACGATAAGTCGAAGATGATGACGGTGGTCGAAGACCGAAAGTCTTCACATCGTTTGGGTGATTATTGATGATCTTGATTGGGCTGTACACCCAAGATGATGGAATCAGTTGGTGGTCGTCCAGACGTACTTGGAGATCGACGGATATGTGAGGAAAATGCCTCCGGTTTCGTTCAGACCTAGAACGGACTTGTAAATGGATGGTATGTCTGACATTGTATTCCTTTATATTGTATTCGTTGATCTCTGCTAAATATATATTTGTTTGGCGGTGGAGAATTTATTCTCTTGCTTAACGCCCTTCTCTGAGACGTACGAGCTCAGAGGTTATATATTGGCAGAAATCAGTGGTACGATATGGATTGATAGTGTGGCATGCTGAGATGCAGTGATCCAGACTTTTGTTGAAAAGCAAAGTTTGGTGGATGATGATCAAAGCGCAGCTTTAATATAGCATGGCTTTGTGTATAGCGTTGATTCGCGAGCTTCACACCCCGGTATGGTGGTAAACTGATGGTTTGATCAGTATGCTTTTTAGTGGATGGGCACCTTAGTGGTGTCGTGGATTCGGTCGACCGAGATGAGCTTAGTGCTCAGGGATATACAGAGTAAGCGGTGTTTTCTCTCGCTGGGACGTAAGCCGCGGTGATACTCTGGTCCCAAAAGTGCGGATGTGCAGACGGTGTTTTCTCTTGTTGGGACGTAAGCCGTGGGGAATTGCATTACGCGATCGATCTTTCGAATCAAGAGCCACCATGAGGGAAATCCAATTTCCAATACGTGTATTCCGGTTTTATTTGTAGAGCCTAGTATGGCGACATAGTGGGATGGGGCGCTTATGCCGTCTATGATTGATACTTATGATTTGAAGATGTTTTATACATTATGCACTTATAATAGTATCAAATGATTTGTTCTAAACGTATCAAGCATTCTTGGCTATCATAAGGTAAAAACCCTATCCTCCGGCTTGCGTTGCATTGTGTGATGGGAACTGGGTCTTATAATAGCTTCATTTTTCTTTATTTAGCATTGCGCTGTTGTTTTATGCACTGGTGTTCTTGGGAGGAAACCCGTTCCGTGTTATACGGCGTGGTCCCTTGATTTACCTTACTTTGAAAATAAAGATAAATAACTGTTTTAGTTCTCACACCAGTCACATGACTGACCTGGAGTTTATTGTTTTAACCTAAACTCTGGGTGCCCCTATTTTCCACACGGGCAGCTAGTAGTTTTGGTTTTGCAGATTTATATTCACAGGATCCTGGTTTACAGCTGGAATGATATCCGGAAAGCTTTGTATCCGTATATCTCTTCTAGTTGTGTATTGTATTATTTTCCGCTGCGATGTATTTAAATGTAATTTAAATCTCTGATATTTCTGTGTAATATTTATTTATGCTCTGTATATTCTTGTATTCTGATGGAATTGTTATAATAACAATGAAATGTTCTTCCGTCTGCGTTATTCTGTGGCTTGTTCTCGAACTATCCGCGCTTTCCTCACCGGGGAAGTTACGGGTTTTCACACCTACGGTAGGAGGTATCACTTCCTAAAGTGGTAACCCAAGATGTGAACAACCATACCTACTGGTGTCACGGTCGTCTTAGCCCCCTCTGCCCGACCCATGCACGCACATGTCCCCGGTCAGTTTGCGCCCCCCACACCGTCCGTCTCGTTTGGATCTCTTACAATCAATCAGTAAGCGTGCCCCTTCTCCGCCTAGTATGGAGTTCTTTACTTGATACCAACTCCAGGTTACTGACTGAAATAGGTCCCACACAATATGATACAAGCTCTACCCCTTGTCTTGTATCCCCACTAGATTTTCCACTGACTTAGGTGTCTTTAATTACATAGCCCTATACCAGATATGCTTACTCTAAAGGGTTCTTTAATTACATAACTTCATTACGTTATCTACTGGTTATGTATACCTCTAATGCAACCTAACCTCGTGTCATAAGGACAACATGGTGGCTGCTGGATATGTCGGTCGAGTTCAAGCAGACTTCCACCACTAATGCAACCTAACCTCGTGTCATAAGGACAATTACAATTCCTAATTGTAATTACTAAACATTCCATTTTTAATTAATTAAATTAATTAACTAGTCCTTTCCTTTATAGGTGTCAATACCTATTTTACATAATAATTTGAATTACATGTCCATAAATGTTCATATTCAAATTATGCCATTTTAACCCTTTTTTCCCCATTCCTTAACTAGCACCCTCACAAAATTGGCAATATGCCTAGGCTAGACAATAGCCTAGTCATAAACGATAATAGGGAAAATAATGGGAATATAACTAAAATGATCTTCTTGGCGTCAACATAAACTTGTATGATAATAAGGTGAACATACATACTGGCATGGACATGAAATTGTCATCATAACAAGGTGATAATTTAGATCACATAAAATAGATCTAACATGATAGCATAAGGTGATAATCTAGATTTGTCTAACAGTTTCAATGTCCACATAAATTAGATCTACTAATTTAGAAATAGATCTACACACATACACATCATATCATGTCATAAAAGTTACAACTAAGATAAAGGTTTAGATCCAATTCTAACCAATTCAAGGTGACATATGTTCATGATTTACATAAATGATTAGATCTATCCAATGATATAACTGTCCAAACTAACAGATCTATATTAACCATAATATAATTACAAACCAAGATCCACAATAGAACAATTACAATTGAATTAGATCTAGAGAAATAGATCTATCATAACATAGCATAAGATCTGACAATAACATAGACTCAAGGTTTACAACGTATCCAAATCACAGTCTTTCATAATTCACTTTTATTTATCTAAATCTAAAAGCAACTAAAACTCACTGTGATTGGATTGATAGAAAATAGGTTGGTGCTGAGTCTATGCTTGAATCCCAGAATTTAATATGCTTTAGTTGATAGAATAAGATGAGAGACCCTAGTTCAATTCAGATTCCAATAGAGTTTGGCGGCAATAACCTCCAATGAAGAAAATATGAGAAAGAGCCACATATTTATAATTGCAGGGCCCTCTGAAACCGGTTGCCACCACAGCCCTAGGGTGTCGTCACCCCTGTGGCTGGGTCGACCTCTAGGTCGACACCCCTTCAAGGGGGTCGACCCCCTAGAGCGGGAATTTTGGCGCTCTGAGGAATTTTTCGAATTTGAATCATTTTGGATAAAATTCCGACTTAGCTCTGACTTATCTCTGACTCATACGTGTGTATATAATTTTCCTACGCGTATACAAACTTAAAACCCTCGTAACTTCCTCATATGGTGTCCGTTTTACGCAAATCAAATGTCTATCTTGACCAGAATTTCGAGACGGACGCAGTGGTTTAGTCCGTTTCTTCTAATTTTGAATATTAAATTAATTATTATTTAATTTATCCTATTTTAGTGCCGGTACAAATTCGGGTGTTACAGGCGCTGTTTTCATTTAGATTTCAATTAAACATTTCACAAAATCTAACCGTTGGATCTTAACAAATTTTATATCGTTGGAAAGATGTTTCCAAAGTGAATCAAACGGTTCTAGTTTTGGGAAAATCTGATGGTCGGATTTCTCAGTATAATCATTTAAAGTTACGATTCCAAAACGCGAACTGCAGCGTCGTTTTATTTTAATTTATATTTATATAAATATAATTCATTCGATGATTTATAAACCATTTTCACTTCAAAATTTTTGCTAACGCCTGTAAATTTCGAAAAATTTCGCCGTAGCCTCCTTTGTTTGGAGGGGGATTTGGAAATTTATTAGGCCGTATTAGGCACCCAATAAATCTAGAATAAGCATACACAATTTTTATTACTAATCTATGCCCAAGGGAGAGTGTAAATATCATTACTCCAGAGATAAATCTCGTCACCTTGTCCAGTGTTGGTAAATAAATAGTCCATGTGCCGTATCTAATAACTAGAGAGACGTGATATTGTCAACTCCAGACCCGTGTGGGGGTTTTATTAATCTGGCAATTTACCATTTTATTTTATTTAGTCCATATCGGTCTTCGGTTCAACCAGTAATTCATTCATCGCCATACAAGCCTCTCGCTTGTATGGCAATTCCAACCTCGTCACATTAGCTCCAAATGCTTGTGTGGTATATGATTGAGTATGCTATCTTCATGTATTATGCCATATAGTGTAGTTCAAAATTAATTGTTGCTATCATATGGCGATGTTTATAATCTCACACAAAACAACCAGCACACCGCATCCAATGTCATTCATAGGAGTTTATATAATAAATAAAATTGCGCAGCCAACTCATTAAGGTTTACCTATTTGTCGAGAACGCAATATATTTTTCTACTCGACAGCAATTCCATTTACCTGTTTAGCATGTATATACATATATGCATATCTAAGATAAAAATAATATTTTTAGCAAACAACTATTTATTTCTATACATGACTATTTTTAACACTTCATATACATGTTGAAAATAATATTCAATGGACAAACATTTTAATCGGCACATGGTTATTTTTAACACTCATATACACAATAAAAATGTTAATTTCATTGTTCAAATAATTTATTCAATACATGAATATTTTTAGTGGTTCATACATACAATAAAAAATGTTATTTTTATTGTTCAAATAATTTATTCAACACATGAATATTTCTAGTGGTTTATACATACAATAAAAATGTTAATTTTATTGTTCAAATAATTTATTCAACACATGAATATTT
This sequence comes from Allium sativum, assembly GCA_030737875.1. Classification (NCBI taxonomy): domain Eukaryota; kingdom Viridiplantae; phylum Streptophyta; class Magnoliopsida; order Asparagales; family Amaryllidaceae; genus Allium; species Allium sativum. The sequence goes on along the minus strand of CM060923.1, from coordinate 224,654,871 downwards.
TTAGTGCTTCATACATACAATAAAAATGTTAATTTTATTGTTCAAATAATTTATTCAACACATGAATATTTTTAGTGGTTCATTTCAGAAAATTTCAGCATTACAATGGTAGGATATTTAGCACCGACATCGTTCTGAGGCGGCTCCTCTGCTAACCTAAGCCTTACAACATTACAATAATTTCATTTCCATAATTTCCCCAATACAATTCATTTTCACAACACTATGAATTTACCACAAACACAATCAATTTTTGTTGCAACCACAATTAACAATTCACAATCACAATCAATTTCTCACCACAATCATCACACAATCATCCATGGTTTAACAGAAAGTAGAGTAAGGAGCTACTAAGCCCCATCCGCAACCTATTATATTTTTTTTCTTCATTTATTTTTGAATTTAGAAATCTTACCTGGGGTTCCACTCCTTCAAAAATTGTCGTTAGCTCCAAACACCTTCTAGGCTCTTCTAGAATGTAGAATACGGTGTCACGAGTCCAATGTCTCTTGTTTCACTGGATTTCGACAACGTATGAAAAAGATATGATTTTTATTCGTTAATCACACTTTGCAATTCTTTAAAGTGTTGAAACCCTTTTAAAATAGACAGGCCGTTACCTGCTCAGTGGATTCAAAACTAGGTTTTGATGTATCTTCCAATCCGTTGCATGAGAGAATGATTGGGTTGCTCCACACTGTAAAGCCTGGAGAGGCATGCCTATGCCTGGTGGTGGCGTTCAGATCGATGGCGGTAGGAAGGCACAATGGTGCGATGAACGGAGCGACTTTGAGGGCTCATTTCAATAATAATACTCAACGATAAAATACCAAACTTATATGGATTTGAAGGTGGGACTGAGATCTATAAAATTCTCTGAAGAAACATTGAATTTTATTGAGTGGATTAGGAGAAATCGAAGAGAGAAGGTTGGAGCTTCAGCCCCGTTCGTTTCGAGGGTTACGGGTTTTCTGAGCGAATGAGAATAATGAATGGAATTTTTCCGTTGGCCGATGTGTGTGTGTATATATATATTCTTTAATTTCAAAATAGTGTTTTATCCTCTGGACTCCAAATCAAACCCAACGAGTGTCGCCCTAGCTAAATGCGCCCATTCTGGACACAATGGAATATGTTTCATAAGCCCATTTGACTGTTCCAGTCAGTTACTCTCAAAATTAAAATATAAAACATTCAATATTAGATTTGAACGTACATTTCAATTTGCTGCGGCCACATACCGATTCCAAAAATTCCCGAAAAATAAGTGTAGCTTTGTTTTGACGATACGGTCCCAACAAAACTGATTTCGTCGAATTTGGAGACCGTTTGAAAAATAGTCTTTTTCTGGTCGATCCAATTTGCACTGTATTTGCAAAACATGTTTTCCTTTTCCACGCTCACATATTAATTCACAAAATTATGGAATTTCAAACCTAGCAATAATTTGACATTCCAGATCCAACAAAAGTGGTTTCGTCAAAAACGGAGGTAGTTTGCAAAATGGCTATTTTTAAGGGCTTTGTTCTTATTTAAAAATTTAATTTTTAAATTCTGACGTATTTTCTAACAAAATTACTCAAAGTAAATTTTTTAAATTGGTTCTGAATTTCTGGGTTGTTATAGATTTTAAGGTATGTCCAAATCAGTTTTGAAAAAGGTTGCTATGGATGTAGTTCGGTGACCGATATTGGAAACCGACTGTAAGGGCCTTAATAAAATTATTCAAAATATGAATAAATTATGTAAAATCTTAATAAATGATTCGAAAAGATTTTGGATTAAATATTCAAAATTTTGAAAAGGTAAAAACTATTTATCTGAATGAACTAGTTAACAACTAGAATAAAGAACTGAAAGGAATTGTGAATGGTTTTAATCTAACTAGAATTTTCCAACGTATGAATAGGAATGAATTTGAATGGAAATAATCTTTGGAATATTTCGATATTGGATTCCGTGATTATATGGAAATCATTGTGAAATTTGGATACAAATATCATTATTCCCTATACGATATTTGTTGGTTTCAGAATTTGATATTGAATATAAGCTGATATGATTTCTATTCAGAGCCTTGTATTTAATATCAAATTGGATTTTTGGTTTGTTGTGAATGGTGTTCTTAATAACACTGTTCTTAAATCTAGTTGAGAAAAGAATAAATCTTTTAATTAAGATTTAACGGAAAAGTTTCAAAGTAAAGTTTTCCAATTCAATATATTAAATTGGAATTGAGTGGAATTCGATTTACTAATAATCGAGATAAGCTTCTGTGAAGGAAGACTGTTACTATCTATGGAATTTAAAAGGCTTTGTCGTTATTCTATTTATAGTATTAGTCTGATACAAAAATTTATATCAATTATAGCTGATCAGATCTCCGTGAAGGTTCCATTTTGATGGAAGAGGATTTTGGGTTTATCGTAAGCTTTGTTTTAATGACATTGGTTCTTTAACCCAGTTAAAGACAATATTAATTTCCTAAAGTTGAATAATCATTAAGTAATGAATTTTGAGATTAAAACCAAGTTGGAGTTTTAATGAATCTTTAATTAGATTAGGATGAGAATAAGGCAATTAAATTTACCGAATTCAAGAAAGGTTCGAGAATGGAGTACCACCAGTTTTACTCCATGCGATAGTTAAATCTTTAATTAGATTTGAACGTTAAATGGTAATTAAATTTACCAATAACGCAATGGGTATTAGATATGAAGTACTACCAGTTTTTCTCCAAGGGATGAATAAGTTGGGATTGGGATAATAAAATAAATTATTACTTCGGTAAGGCTCGATAACCCCGACTAGTTTGATAACCTTAATTTTGTTTAAATTGCAGAAAGAATATTTGAATAAAAGAATATTCTAGATTGGAATGAGGCGTATGATATGTTTTTATAGCACTTGACTATAAGATACGCGAGTTATTCAGAAAGACTGGGCTTAACCCATTCTGAATAATTGATACAACGACTAAAAGATAAAGAAGACGGTGGTTGAAGACCGGAGATCTTCACATCGTTTGGATGATTACTGATGTCTTGATTCGGCTATACACCCAAGAAGAGGTAATAAGTGGTGATCATCTAGACGTACTTGGAGATTGACCGGATATGCGAGGGCCTCTCTCCTGTATTGGACATATGGGACGAGGAATAAGGTGCCTCCAGCTTTGTTTAGACCCAGAACGGGCTTACATATGGATTGTATGTCTGACGTTGTATTTCGTGATGTATTCGTTGATCTCTGCTAAATATATATATGTTCGGTGATGGAGAATTTATTCTCTTTCTTGACACCCTTCACTGAGACGTACAAGCTTAAAGGTTATATATTGGTGGAAATCAATGGTACGATATGGATTGACAATGTGACATGCTGAGATGCATGTATCAAGGCTTTTGTTGAAAAGCAGGGCCTTGTGGTTGACGATCAAAGCACGACTTTAAGTAGCGCAGCTTTGTGTAGCGTTAATTCAAGAGCCTCACACCCCAGTGTGAACTAGAAATGGGAGAGGACTGCAGGGAGTACATGCGTTTCTTTCTAGCTAGGAGTGTTGTCATGGTATGGAGCCTAAACATTTTACTTATGTGGTTAATGGACAGCAAGGTACCTCAGATATGTCCTACTAAAAGGCCGTTAATGGTCGACATACTAACTAGATTTTATGCCCCATAGGGCAGGGAAACGTATTGTTCAGGAATTGCCAATCTACAAACGTTAGGTGTGGACCGACCCTACCGCTCCAGGTGCACTTGTGGGTGAATCCTGAGGCACGAGCTATAGTGTCTCGAATCGTAAAGGATGATCCCTTGCCTTGATTCACAGATGGAATCCAATTTCAAATACGCGACTTTCGATTTCAGTTGTAAATCTATATGGCGACATAGTAGGATGGTGTACTATGCCGTCTATGATTGATACATTTATATTCGAAATTGATTTCTTCACTATGCACTAATAATAATAAATGATAAATTTCACGTATCAAGCATGTTTGGCCATTATAAGATAAAACTCTATCCTCTGGTTTGTATTTGCATCATGTGATGGGACCTGAGTCTTATAATGGCCTCATTTTTCCTTTTAGCATTACGTTGTTTGTTTTATGGTATTCTTGGGAGAAAACCCGTTTCGTGTCATATGGCTTGGTCTCTTGATTTACCCAACTTTAAAATAAAGTTAATAACTATTTTAGTTCTCACACCAGTCCCATGACTGACTCAGAATTTATTGTTTCCACCTAAACTCTGGGTGCCCATATTTTCCACACGGGCAGCTTGTAATTTTGGTTTTCGCGAATATCTCTTTTCACAGGATCCTGGATTAAGGGTGGAGCTATATTCAGAATGCTTTGTATCCATGAATTTCTTTGAGTTGTGGTAGTTGATGTTTTTCGCTGCACATTATATTTATGTATTTTATTTTCCACTGTTTTGTAAATTAAATCTCTTATATTTCTCGTTGCATATTATTTATTTGAACTATTATATCTTGTACTATGATGTATATTGTTGTAATAGCAATGAAATATTCTCATGTTTATGTTCTGATGCGTCGTATTCTCAAAGCAGTTCGCCTTCTTGTTTGGTTTAGGCTGGCCACAAAGTTCGGGTCGTTTCAGTTGGTATTAGAGCTTTGGTTTACAAAGCTCGAGAACAAGACACATTAGAACCAAATGAGATAATTCATCAGAGATAGGATTAGTAATGTCCTATAAGAATGACTCGTTAGAGATAGGGTTAGTAATACCCTAAAATGAATTTGGAGAGTGTTATTAATAAAAAACCGAATATTGTTTTGAAAATCATATCTTTTTATATGTATTTGAGTACTTTATTTTATATTGAATTTGGACTATCGACTATAAGAAGATTTTGAATATACGTCTGATCCACGTGTATCCGGAGTCTTAAATATACTAGGTAGATGTAGAATCACACTTTAGTCGTCTGGAGATGATCATGGTGGTTAATCGATTATCATTATCATTTATGTTCGAGTTTCGAAAGTGGGATGTCTTTATGATTCCAATTGACTGGTGTGAGAACCAAAACTTAGTTAGAATTTATTGTTTGTGACTTGGCATTAAAAATAGTTTTTTAAATATATAAAAGATATATGTTTGAAAATTTAATCAACAAATTGATTGCGAGTTGTGTGGTGTGATAATTAATATAGCATTAAAAATATTGGAATGATAAAACCAATATGAGAATGAATGATAAATAAAGCCAAACCAGGTATATATTAAACTGAATTGAAATTTTAGTTTGAATTGGATTTATATATGTATATTGAGCAGGTTATGGATTTACTGTTGAGTAGAGAATTAATTTGCGTGCCCGACAAACAGGTGCACCTTAATGAGTTGGTTGCACAAATTTTATTATTATATTAAACTACTGTAAATGATTTGGATGCATTGTGACGGTTGTTCTGTGTGAAATCAAGCGCACTCCATAGGATAGCAACAAATAAATTATGAACTACACTGCATAACATACTACCGAAGACAACATATCATATCATAATCCGTATAAGCATTTGGAGCTTATATGACGAGGTTTGGATTACCATATAAGCAAGATGCTTGTATGGCGAGGACTGGTTTACAGGTTGAACCAAAGATTGATTATGGACTTAATAACATATAAAGGAAAAATGACATGATTAAATAATAAACCCTACACAGGTCAGGAGATGACAAAATACACTTGTCTCTCGAACGTGGGTTTGAGGGGGGGGAGCAGGGCTTATAAATTATTATGGGTGTGCACATTTGTTTTGTATGTGATATATGGATTTATTAGGTGCCTAATACGGCCTTGTAAAATTTCAGACCCTCCCCGTACAAAGGAGGTTATGGCAAATTTTTTTAGAAATTTAGGGTGTTAGCCAAATTTTAGAGAAATTTAGAAGTTCTTAGAAACTGAAAAGTTGAAGAACTCAAACCAGAATGAAAGCTGAGTTGGTTAATTAAACAACTTTCAGCTCCATTCTTTTTCGGGGTCGAAAAAGTTTTAAGTAGGGGAGATTGTAACAACCCTGATTTTTGGAACCAATTTAAAATTTATTTTTAATTGATTTTAATGGATTTTAGATATTTAATATGAATTATTTTGAGAATTAACGATTTAAAAATTTATTTAATACGAAGTTAGAACGAATAAATTTATTTTAATTATAAAACGAGCTTGAAATGGCGCGGTAGTTTGAAGATTCGATTTTAAATTTCAAATGAATGCACATAATTCAATATAAATCAGAATTTGATAAAACAAGAAACATTGGAATATTTTGAACTATAATTTTCTAACGAATGTAAGAAACCGAGATTTCACTTTATAAATTATAAGTTATGTCCAGTTTAAAATTTAAAATAGTCGCTGTGGAATTTATTAATATTTTAATATTATTTAATAGCCATTTTGTAAACGGCCTCTGTTTTCAACGAAATCACTTTTGTTGGAACTGGAACGTCAAATTATTATCAGTTTAAAATTTCAAGTCATTTGAAATCAGTATGTGAGCACAGTAAATTTAATCGCGTTTTCAATTTCATTTTGAATTTAATAAGCCTGTTAAAAAGGCCATTTTTCAAACAGTCTCCAAATTCAACAAAATTAATTTTGTTAGGACCGTATCATCAAAACATAGCTATATTTCAATTTTCATAATTTTTGGAGTCAGTATATGGCCTTGGTAAATTAAAATATACGTTAAAATTCAGTATTGACCGTTATGTGGATTTATATTTTGATCTTGATAAAAACTGATCGAAACTATCAAATTGGCTTAAGAAACATATTCCATTGTGTCAGGAATGGGGGTGTTTGGCTAGGACTGATAGTCGTTGGGTTTTGTTTGGAGTTTAGACACGAAAACTTTATTATTATGAGATATTAAAATTAAATATTATTTAACTATAAGGGTATAAAACCCTAAAAAATGTTGCTAAGCCCTAATCAAGCGCAGCCGTCAGTTTCATTTCTTCAATGGCCTTATTCGTTTGATTTTCTTCTCTTCATCTCTTCCACCATAATTCAAATTAGCTTCTGATTATAAAACAAACATTATAGAGAATTTTGTGCTCTTTAATTTGATATGGGGTTGATCATTTCTAGTGCTGGGTGGAGCTCGATTTCAGGCTGAAAGGTCTAGCATTTGAGCGCCATTCTCTAGAGGCCGTCGAGTGGGCCATCGTTGGAGGTGGATGAAGGTGGCGAGATGGCGAACGACGTGGAGGAGTTGGATCGACTTCCGGGCCCCTGTAGTGATGTGCAATTTGGATGAAAATGGGGCGGTGTGGGTTTTGTTCGAAAGAAGGAAGCTGGAGGTTACGGGGAAGAAAGATTAGTGGGGGTAATTAGTTAGTGTAATTAAATTAATTAATTATTCCGAGTTAATTTATTTTATAATCTAAAGTTTAAAATATTGTATCTTATTAATACGACATCAGAATTGAGTGAAACTAGATGCATTGGAATCGTAAAGTCGAGCTCTGCAACATGGAACTGACTAGAATGGAAATGGTGTAAGTGGAATTTTTAGCTAAATTACACGTTCGTTTAATTTAGTGTAAAAATAAAATCCTCAAATAAAGACCGACAGAGTGGAAATCAAAGTGAGAACTCTCTCACTAAAATATTTGTACAGTTATTTATTTTATAACTGAAAATATATAGATTTCCAGTGTTGATTTTTATCAGTTTTGTTTATCACAAATGTTGTCTGGTGCCTGTTAGCTTACCTCACGGTTGTTTGAAAACCCGTGGATGATCTAATTGACTATTTTATGTTTTGTTTGTGATGTTGAAATATTTAACATATTAAAAATAATGTTAATATCATTGTGGTAGTTGAAATTGGATATAAATATCCATATATAATTTGAACAATGAAAATGAGTTAATTAGAAAAATAATTCGAATCAAATTAGAACTGGTTAAATTTATTAACCAGTGATTAATTTGAATCGACTTTGTTGTTTGAAAACCCCACACGGGTCTGGGGATGGTAATTAATTCACATCTCCCTTGGATTTAATTATATATCAACCGATTGATTGACACACTATTATAAGCGTTGTTTAATTATTTAATGCTTATACAGATGTAAGTTGCACTCTGGATGTGAACTGAAGTTTAATAGTTGTTTTTCACTATTTTTGAATACATGTGATGTATGGAATCCGTATAAATAAATTATATGGTAATTGATTAAGTCTAATTCCAATTCAGCAATAACGAATATTTTAATTAAAATTCAGTGAAGAATCAAAATATGATTTTGATGTCCGATTTTGGATGGACACGAAAATGTATAAAAATGCAAAGACGAGTTAAATTTATAACCGCTATTTTAACTCGAGTAGATCTTATATCGATTTCATTTATTTTATAATAAATATCAAGAAGACTGAATTTCAAAATATGACATTTTGAAAAGATTATCATTTTGAGATTATAATAAAATGGGATGTTCAATTTATTTTAAAATTGAAATGGAACTGAAAATCATTTTTAAATAAATTTATAAACGAAGTTTTAAATGGAAATCGACAAAATATATTATATATATTTAAATGGCTTGAATAGAACACGCCGTGCATCGACCGTTTGCGAATTTCAACCATTGACTTCAAATTGACATAACGGGAGATCTGACCGTCGGATTCTCCTAGTATCGGAAACATTGGGTTCTTATTGAAAAGAGATTTTGAATAATAGTAAGAGATTTTAGATCTAATGGTCAGATTTTAAGATATCTCCAAATCAGTTTTGCAAAAGGTTGCTATGGATGCAGTTCGGTGACCGATATTGGAAACCGACTATAAGGGCCTTAAAAAATTATTTAAATTATGAATAAATTATGTAAAATCATAATAAATGATTAAAAATATTTTGGATTAAATATTCCAAATTTTGAAAAGGTAAAAGATATTTATCTGAATGAACTAGTTAACAACTAGAATAAAGAACTGAAAGGAATTGTGAATGGTTTTAATCTAACCAGAATTTTCCAATATATGAATGAGAATGGAAATAATCTTTGGAATATTTCGATATTGGATTCCGTGATTATACGGATGTCATTGTGGAATTTGGAAGATACATAATCGTTATTCCCAATACGATATTTGTTGGTTTTAGAATTTGATATTGAATATAAGCTGATATGATTTCTATTCAGAGCCTTGTTTTTAATATCAAATTGGATTTTGGGTTTGTCGTGAAAGGTGTCTTCAATAACATTGTTCTTAAACCCAGTTAAGAAAAGAATAAATCTTTTAATTAAGATTTAATGGAATTTTTTCAAAGTAACGTTTTCCAATTCAATATATTAAATTGGAATTGAGTGGAATTTCATTTACTAATAATCGAGATAAGCTTCTGTGACAACTGCCTCATCATCCAGGAACAACTCCCACATCAAAGCAAAAATCTATTCATGGTTACTTACCCATGTAAGTACGCGGTAGCTGATATCTTTAGCATGGAATCAAAGTTGGGTTTTTCTTTACTTTTGATCTCAGCCTCTCGAGGTTAGTCTCTAAGTTCATTAAGATGGGCTTCGAAATCATTCCTAACATCATTAGCTTGGTCGAGCACGACCTTACTCAACTGCTCCGCTATGTCTTTACCTTTTCGTGCTATTTTCTATTCTACCTTGTCGACATCTCTTTCCTTTTTTGAGCTCCTCGTCTTCCTTTATTAATCGTTCAGTTTCTACGAGCTCTTTCCTTTGTTGCTTGTTCTCTCCTCTGAGGGAGATGTGCATTCCTTTTTGATAGAGGTAATCCTAAAGGAATGAGAGGCCAACTCATCCTTGAATCTCTCTTTCTCTTTATCCATTGCCTCGACTATGTTAGCAATCTTTCTTTTGGTCACTTCCAAATGCTTTTTCAAAATATTGATCTCAACTTCTGTTACTCTTATCCTCCATTGATCCATCCCGGCCTCAAGCCTCAAATATTCTATCTCGGTGTTTTTCTTCTTTTAGAAGCCTGGATAGCTTCTCAGCATAATTCATGGTGATCCTGCATTGATCGTGAGCGTCGAACACCCGATCATTAGTTTCTTTATTGATGTTTCCCAAGATCGAGTAGATTTGTAGCAAAAAAACTATTTCATCAAAATATGACCTTGGAAATGCATACCTATAGTATTCTTTCTATTTCTGAATAGTAAGGGCCAGCTTATGCTCGAGCACTTTCTCTATTTCTTTTTTCTCTTCTCTCCCTATGATGACTTTTCACCATCTTTAAGCCCTTGCTTGGCTAGTGTCTACTCATATCCCTGAGCGGAGGTGGTGGAGGAAACAATCATGTGTGAAGAGGATGCAAGAGCGTGATAGATTGCCATGTACTTCTTAAACTACCCCTCTTATCAAATTCACTTGGTTGAATTCCAAAAGGTGGAGACCGAGGACGAGACGTATATTCTTTTCTTCTACCATAGTTACGTCCATAGTTATACTTGCGCTTTATGAGAGAATAATTCCCTTCAACATCGCCGAAGAACGATCCACTAATATCTTATTACCCAGAGCGAGAGCCTTACTTGCCTCCATCCTCGTCTCTTTCCCTCTCTCAATCCTTGTCTCTGTCTCTCCCCCTATCTTTGTCCTTATCTCCCTCTCAAACCATTATGCCTATGCAAAACAAAACTCAAGTTAGATATAGTCAATCAATGCATAAGTATTGTGTCATGCAATGTTAATGAGTATGTGCCCTAGTGGACTAGTTTCCATCTTGCTCGAGGGGGTTATCTCCTAAGTGCTTGAAGGTACCGAAGCTATTTCCATGCTTGAAGAAGGCTTTCGACATCAACGTCACCAAAACCAAAAGGACGATGTTTCTAGCAGTAATTTTTCTAGATTCTTAAGTTGTCTTTCTATCTCCATCGACACGCATGTCTCAATTGTTGCTACAGAAGATACTGGTCATGTAACCTTGCTTGTTCTAGTTTTGGTTGTCGAAGAATGAACCAGAGTATATGGAAAATTATCTCCTCTTTCAGGCCCCTCTTCATTAGCTATGTTTTCATCCCTGATTTTTTCTTGAGCTTCACTGAGTCCCTTGTCAACTGGGAGCATGCCGGATGCATGATAAGGGGCATGTTGCTTGCTCCTTTTCCTCTAACTCCACCCTCCTCATTGACAATCTTCTCATCTCCCCCATGACCAATTGACCTTATGTATTAAATCCAAAATATGTAGGAGATAGTATGAAATCAGAGTTTGTACATTCCAATACGGCACATCTACTTCTCTTAGGGTTAAAGTCCTATTTAAGTACTCTTCATCTACTGGTCTTAAAGGATTCCCTATACGATTCAAATTTCATGTTAATCTAGAGCTTACAACTCGATTAACTTGAAATAACACAAGTGAATGTTATCACACTTACTTCCTTCTATCCATCGCCTCGCTATCTTCGGCGTACGTCGCACGTAAAGTCAACCATTGTTAAAGTTGCTGAGCTTGTTCCAAGCCCTATGGATATTTTGGTTTTTAGGTAACGCTTATAAGTACATGAGTGATGGAAATCTACTTTAGTGTTTGAAAGTGTATAAATATCTAATATCTTCTCCAGTCGACTCATGACCAGGGTTCTCCATATTAATGACGATAGTTTCGAGCTGAAAGGCATAGCTATTCGAATGGAGCTACATTAGCACTAATTGCATATAATAGAGCATATCTCGAATGAACAAGCAAAATGGAGGTACATTCCTCCATGGAGCAAACATATCTGTTATAAGAAGTAAACCCTTCTAGGGATGTATGCACTTTATCGTTCCATCAAGGAGCGTGAACATCGTCTGAAGGAATACCGTACTTTATGTAGATTCTTACCAACATATCTCCATCAGTCCTAGGTGTAACCAAATCTGGGGGATTCTCTAATATCTTTGTATATTCCAAAGTGTTTGGTGCTAGAAGAATGCCTTTTTAATTGATTTTTACTTCTCCGGCCTCTTCTTGGCCCACTATTGCTTATTGTAGGCCTTCCTTTGCGTTTAGTTCACCACCGAGTTGGTCTACCGATGAATGCTTTTCGAGCTACTCCTCCTGATTAAGTCCCTCAAATTGATCTGATTGATGGGGTGGGGCTAGACTCTCTAGTAGCAGAATTGTTGATACATGAATGACTTGACCTACTTACCGAATGGTTGGATTCAGATTCAGTGCGGGACTCTCGGCCTATAAGCCTTTGGGTCATCTGGAACTCTTAGTGGCCATAATTTACTATACTTTCAAACAATCACGGTTAGCACGATTAGCCTGTATCCCCATATTGGGATAAACTAACATGGAATGTGCGATGTCGTGCGTGCACAAGTAGTTAAATTAAAACACTTTGGAATGCAGTGACAAGATTCAATTTGTAACTGGAACGATTGTCGTCGTTGACCATCTTTCTAGTGTTTGGATCAAATTGTGAAATTCGACTAAATTTTGATCGGGAAGCGGAATTCAGGATCGATAGTTTAGTCATGTGTTCATAAACCACTTTTACATTCTATCTTATGTGCATGTTTGAATTATTGGTTCAGTTCGGTATTCAAGGCCATTGGACTATGTAGCCAACTGAAATATCAACATGAAGATAATGACGAAATCACGGAATCACTAACTTAAAATTCATAATTGAATTATAAATCAAGCTATTTTATGATAATGCAAAACCGCATGTTGAATCGATCGATCAATTCACTATGTCAATCAATCAATCCTTGCCACATGAAAAATTCTCGCTCTGATCTAATCCAAGGCTTCGGATCCACGACCAAATCCAAGCCGATCTCACTAGCGCTCGATCAATAGAAATCACAACCTGATCCGTGCTTTTTCCATAAAACCCCAAACCAACCCATAGGGAATCGAATTCGAAAATTCGCTTCCTCCTTTGTCCTCTTTTCTTTCTTCTTGACCTGACATCTCTTCCCTATTCCTCTTTCACTTCCCAATGCCACAAACTAATATAGGCCACATCAACCTCCTCGCCATTGACCACCACCCTCGATCGTCTCCATCACACGGACCTCACATTCCTCCATCTCCTCATCACCATAGACCTTGTTCGAATAATAATTGTAATGTAGAAACCCACTTTGAATTGATCTATGGTGAATAGGATGAGATTATCCCTAGGTGTTTGATGGGCATCGATGCTCTAGTGGGAGTTTGCAATTTAATAAGGTAATGAATGGAGAAATAGATTTGAGAAAATGTCCTAGAACTTAAATCAACAAGGAATGAAATCAGATAAGGAAGGAGGGTCAAATACCGATCGAGGGTCTGAAACTTTACTTGATAAATTTTATCGAAAATTTGTTGAGTAAGGGATCAATAATGATCCATTAAAAGGGATCAATATCGATCCCTTATATTACTAATTTAAAAAAAAAATTGGAGGAAGGGGATTGGCACGACCATTTTAACTTACACCCACTTGTGACTGTATGTGTTAACATGCATTCACTAATACAAAACTAATTATATGATTCCTAAATGTACATTCGACACTTGAGCATAATTAAAATTGAGATACTAAAACTTACAACCATATACATATATTCACATTCCCATTTTCCAATTACAAAAAATTCCAAGCATATCACGCAAAAACACACATGAACGTATGAGTGTAGATGCAAATTTAAATCTATAATGACTTGCTTACACTTAGGTATAAATAGAAGCCGAGGAACTGATAGTTAATTTCTTAAATAGACAAAAATTAGGTGTTCACCTGCAAATTCAAACAAAATCCAGTCTAGATGGTTAAATTTAGACAGATCAAAATCATTAATAAAGCTGGAATTGCATACTTATATAAGTGGAGTTCGATAAAAGATCATAACTATTCAAAAATGACACACTCTTCGGTATCTCCTATTTAGAGAAAGGATTATGACCATTCTCTAAGTCTAGCATGGATCTCATTCCCATGTTTAAGACATGTGTTGATTCAAAGCACATCTTGTTCTCATATGACAAACTATGGATGGCAAATGTTACCCGACATTTTGGTACAACTAGCAAAAGCTATTCAAATTGACACAACTTGATAATTATTAAGGCTAAATAGCTTAGAAACATCACTAGAAGGCCTAGAGAACAAGTCTGGATAACACCGTAAGATGGCGATCATTTTACCTCACCAGATGAAACGTGAGAACTCTTCCAATGAGTGATCGAGAAAAATTAACATAGAGGGATCGATACAACCTAAGGACAAACAAGGATAGTAACACTATTCCAATAATCAAAAGATCATAACTCACAAACTATAAGTCAAAATAGCACTAGACTTCAGAAGGAAACTCATTACATCAAAAGGGACCCATACGAAGAGCTGCATTACAGGGATTGGTATCGACCCTCTAAAGGAATCGTGGTCGACCCTTTCCTAGCCTATTTTAGGCTGAGGCTCCCAAGACTCCCTCTACAATGGTACCTAGGTCCTTCTGCCCTGCTTACATCTTTAAATACATGTCGTCTAGACGATTAAGGATCTTTTTAAACATTTGTTTACTCTACATCATATTATATGGAGTCTCACCGATTCGAGCACTTGTAAACTTGATTTTCAGCAATATAGCGAACAAACCTTCGAATTGGACGTAAGGTAGTCAACGTTGACCAACTATAAATTGTTGTCTCGTTTCTATTTTATTTTTATTGTTCTCTTAATCTTTTTTCATTTATTTAGTTTAACTATTCATTGAACTCGTTGGATGTTATATCAATTTTTGATGTCAACAATGAGTAAATGAGAAAACTTTATACCTAAGAGAGTTTACATATTGAAAGTGAAATACTACTTTATTTTTGATAAAATCCTAGATACAATCAAGGTGCTTCCCAAAAGGGAGGAGTGGTAATCCCAGTACATGCACCTAGCACCCCCTAAAGCTCTTAATCTCGTCAAGACGACCTGGTCAAGGCGCATCTTGGAAGGCAGAGGAGTAACCCGTTATTTCGTCATATAAGGCCTGGCTCATGCACCCAAAGTCATTGGCCCCACCACTAAATGGGCTGGCCAAGGCGCTCTTTAGAGGAGAGATGGGTAAGCCCTTGGTCTTGCTACTTAGTGGCCTGGCCAAGGCTCTGAAGGAAGCATGCTTTGCCACTATTATTTTTAGAATAAGCTTGGTCTGTGCTTCGGCTAAGTATGCACTGCGTCTATTTATGCCTCATCCCATAAAGGCAATGAAAGCTCTAAAGCAGAGCACTTAAAGCACGTTTTGCCTAGGTTTGAAAGAATATCTTGCCCTACCTCTTCTTTAAGGAAAGCAAAAATTTAAAACCCCGAAATGGGCTTTGAATCTATATTTCAAATACTAAACAAGATTTTGGTCTTCTACTATTAAAATACCCGACTATGGGTTATAGGTCTTCTAATTGATTCCAAAAGAGGTTTCGGGTCTTTTATTATCTCCAGAAGTGAATGTCTAGACTTCTTCTATTAAAATACCCTAATCTGGGTATCTGGCCTTGTAAATTTTTCCAAAGAGGTTTTGGGTCTTTTATTATTTCCAAAATTGAATTTTTAGACTTTAATTATTAAAATACCCAAATCTTGGCTTTGGTCTTCTAAATAATTATGAAATAGGTTTTAGACCTACTATTATTTCCGGAATTGGACTTCTACTATTAAAATACCCAAATCTAATGTAACAACCCGGATTTTCAGTCGTTGAATTCTAAATATTTAAATTTATTTTAAATATTTTATTTTGAATTATATATAGGAATTTATAACGAATTTATTTATAAAACAAAGTTTGAATGTTAATTTAATATAATTATAAAACGAGTTCAAAATGGCGCGGTAGTTTGAAAATTCTATTTCAAATTTCAAATGAATGTACAGGATTCAAAATAAATCGGATTTTAGCGAAACAAGAAATATTTGAATCTGTTTGAAAATATCTTTCCAACGAATGTGAAAAACCCAGATTTCATAGCGGAAATAAAAAGTTATGCCCAAATCAAATTTTCAGAAGGTCGCTATAGAATCGCCTATAGGCCATAACGGTTATTTAATTATATTTAAGTATCGGTCTTGAATTTGGACAAGATTCTTTTGAGGCGTAGTGATAATTTAATTTTTAGAATTTTACTGTAATTTTTAATTAATTAATACGCAACTTTTTATTTGGGATATTTTGCACCCTATATCAATATTTTGGGGTTTCATAATATAAGTTAAACTACCGATATTATTATACTTTTGGGACCGTGACACATTATTGATCACAGCTATATTTTTATTTCTGTTGACCGAAATCTGTACATTAATAGAAGAGTGTCAAAATCATATAGACTTAAATAAACAAAGAAAATAGCCAACTTATACACCCATGCATGTTTCGTTCACTGCTAAAATATTAAGTATATGCTACACCTGCCATTTGCACATGCTAGAAAGATCAAACGTAGAGCTACACAACAAATTGAATTCTCATGCCTATTCTTAAACCCGAGTGGACCAACCTGTATTTGGTACTAGCTGCAAAAGTGGAAAACAAACAAGTACCAAAGCCATTTAATAAAATATAAAACTTTGTCTTCATTCAACAGCGTTGGTGTCAAGCAAATGGAAGCCATGTTTGCCAAGGTTACTTTTTGTGAGAGCCAAGAAATTTAACTCCGTGCTTGCCAAGCAATTCCTTCCTTTAAATATTTGGCATTTCTCTCTCATTCTCAGACAGAAACTGAAACTTCATAAACAAATTAATAATCAAAAACTCAGATCCGTGTAATTCCTTAAACTAAGTGCTACTTTCCCCTGTAATTTAGCAACGCTCGGTCACCATTTCAGCTTGTTCAAGCTTTCACTGTGGTCTAAGTTTTCATCGTCGATGATGATGGGTTCAACTGGAGTTGTACGAGTTCTGGCCATGGGCGGAGCTTGCCTAGGGCTGCCGATTTGTGGGGTCAAAGCCACCCGAAAGTAATCAGAGAGGGCCAGTGAGGAGTGAAATCGACGCCAGGTTTTTTTTTGGGATCTACTTATCGACGAGGAGGTGTGTGCGGATGCGATCTAATTGGGGTGATTCGGAATTGTTGCTATGTCGATGCTTCCACTGTGTTGAGGCGGTGGTGTGTCTTGATGAGGTGGAGGAATTGACAAAGTTGTGGTGGATCCGGTGGCCATTGGTGAACGCAGTGGAGTTTGAATTATAAAGGAACAGTTTACGTTGAGGCTTCGATGAGGGTGGATGGAGATTTCGACGTTGAGGAGGGCGGTGTTATCAAACAAGAAAGCGGTAGACGTATGATGGTGGTATGGATGGGTCATGATAGTGAGGAGGCTGGGTTTTTCTGTATTTTCTTTTCGCGTCAAACTGGTAGAACGAATTGCAGATAGTAGTGTTAAACAAGGTTAAGTAAAGAGTTAAAATGGTTACAAATAAATATAAAAAGATCCTGGTGTTTGAAACGGGGTATGATAATGGAGGCATGGGAGTTAAACTTAAACATGGTTAATGTTGTTAGTTGAGTTCGGTAGCAGGTATTTTTGGGAAGAGGGGATTTAGCACTATGAAGCGTGAAATTAGGAGTAGAGATTTGATGTCAAAAGTTCCGACATAGCTGAAGTTATTGAGATGGGTAAATGGTGAAATGAGACGGCGTGAATAAAAGTAAATTGCTGTGTGAATAATTTTGGGGAAGACGGGATTTGTTTTGGTGTTTAGTAGCCTAACACATAAGTGTTTGCGTCTATATTCTCCATGAACCTGGAGATGATCCAAACTTGCAAGTGCACGCTGAACATCTCTGCACACTTGTGCAGTTAAGAGCATAATTCTGAGTATTATATCCTTGTTTCCAGTAAAAATTGTGAATCCTCCCCAACTAACTTGAGACTACAAAACATAAGAAATATGTATCAGTGCCACATATTGGTGGGATCCTCAGAGGGTGGTGTAATGTTATATTATTGGTGACATGTTGAAGGAAGTTCGAACCATGAAGAAGCAGTAATCACGATAAAGGATAGATTTGTGACAGGTAATAACGTAACTGAAGGTAGTTAATTAATATAATACATCATTAAGGAAATACTATATCTAAATTAATTCAAGCATAAATTATAATTCATATAACTCTTCCATTCAGAAACAGAGTTCAACAAAACCAGCGGAACTGGAATTTTATTCACAAGCACAACGCGTATATTTGGTTCGAAAGGATGAGGAGTTAGTAGAGCTTATATATATAATTTCAGACGCTCGTTTGAAATTGGATGAACCGACTGGAATCGACAATCGGAAATAAATGTGAGTAAACTCACTAACTCTGCCTCATTATATTTTTATATAAACGAGTTTTAATTTCTTTCTAGTAATTTTATACTGTGTGATGGTTGTTTGAATGAATGGTTGATAAAATTGGTTGAATGGTTGATTTGGTTATATAGTTGATCGATAATTATTTCTGTTATTAATTAATGTTGATTAACATCTGTGGATGCAAGGAAACAGGTTGGAGGGACCCAAATGGGTTCCTCAATATTTATATTACTGTTTTTCCTTGATTTTGATGTGTGATGTGATATATATAGTCAGTGATTGACTTTGTTGTGGTTAAGCTACCTTGATCTAGAATTTTGGTTTTAAATACCGTAAAATATTTTCAAATATAGAAAAGGAAATTTGAGTGTTAAAAGGGATTTTATTTTCAAAAATAGAAAATTTAAATTTTGAATAGAGTTGAAAAATAGAAAACCTGTTCGAATGAATGAATCAAGAATTTGTTAGGAATGAGAATATATATGAATTGAATTATTTATCATTGGATACATTGAATTTATATAGCGAAGTTGAAATGGGTTTTGAAGCCAATATTTGAAATGAGATATAAACTTAGAAATTATTAGGGAAATGTTGAAAGAGATTTTAAATGATTAAATAAATGGAAATGAGACTTATATGAATTATTCTAAATAGACATTAAATAGAAGTTGGGTTTAAAATATTATTTTTAGTATGAAAATCAAACTGATTTGATTATATATAAAAGAAATATATTCACGATTTAGGTAAATAATGGTTTAAAAGAAATATGTTGCGAATGAAATATCTATAAAGGAATTTAGATTGGAAGTACGAAATCCAGATATGAAATTAAATGAAAAGGAAATGGGTAATCGTTTTAAAAGGGGAAACGATGAGTTTAGTTTATAAAATAAAGTGTGATACGTTTCGTAGACTGGAGGGGTTATAAAGGAATTTGGTAGTGATTTGGAAACGATGAATTCAAATGTGAATTTGGAATTTGAATCTACCTCAAATGGTAAAGTTCAATATATAAACTGAATATAGATTATTTGAAAGAGAGTTATTTATTGAATTGGATTATCTTGAATTTAGGGAAGTAATTAGTTTACTTTCCATTTGAATCAAATTTAATAATTCTTTATTTATTTACTTATTGATTGATTTATTTAAATAAATAAATACAAGTTGCATTTTGATAAACCAAATATTTTTAAATAGCAATTTTAAACGCTGCCGTTATAATAAATGTTTTGGTAAATCTAAATAGAAATTTTTTAACGCTGCCGTTCTAATAACTGTTTTAACAGCAATCTTAATGCTATTGTTATAATAAGTGTTCTATAATTCTAGACAGCGATTGTAACGCTGTTGTTTAAAAGCAATGTTTTATAAACTAAATATTTGGAAACAGCGATTATAACGCTACCGTTAAAATCAATATTTTTCTGTAAAGGAAGTGTGTTCTTAGATCAAATCCAAGAGTCGTCTAAGTGATGTTTTAGTTAAAGTTGTGAGCTTTGACTATTTTGAAGTTAAGAATGTCATTCGGTTAAGGTCTGAGAGGTAATTATACCCCAACTTGAGTGACGTCATGATTGACGGAGAAATAGTTAAGGTTCGGTGGCAAGGATTGGTTAGTGATACCATTAATTAACGAATGATTTATGGTTTGAGTTATAATAACGATGTTTTATAACATCGCGTTCATTTAAAGGATCTTGAAATATTTTTCCCAAATGGAAAATGAAATGAATTGGTTAAGGAGAAATTAAGGGATGGAATATGAAAATATTTTCCGATATTAATAAAGTATATTTTCTGAATATAGAAATAAGGATTTGTTAATATAGATGTTTTCTAACTGGAATAAGAAATATTTTCTCGAAAAAGGAAATAGGAATTTGAAATGATAATATAATAAGGAATTCAATTAAAAAGGGTCCCAGTGTTATTTGATGCTTGATCGGTAGAATTTCCAATTATAAATAGGACCGTTGATTGTATGAATGTTTTCTTTGATGGTTAAATCACCGTCTATCAAAGTTTTGATTTATTCTATACCTCCGTTGTCAATATGGGGAGACCGGGATCAGATTCAATATCTGAAAACCACTCCGTATTGGCATAAGCGTTACGAATCAACTTATGTTGAAGAGATTATGAAGACGGAGAAAAATGCAAGGGCTGTCCTGTTAATTCAAAACCTCAAGCCTCACAACCGGGGATTGACAAAAATCGGGCAGGCAGCATGGCTATGTGGGCCACTCCCATTAGGATGTATAATCACTTATCTAGAGAAATTCCATTTACTTCTTTAATCTATCGATGCTGTGCCTTTCGGGGAAACGGTTGCTGATTCCAACCATTGGAGATATACATTCGATATACTCAAGCGAAATGAGTGGTCGTTCATGTGTGGGCCGGGTTGCAAGACGTTCTTGTTGAACCCAGTGTATTCGCCTCTAGAGATACACTATTGGAAGGTGGTCCCATACCTTGTCATGTTCAAAATCCAATCTCCAATAAGCGCCCTGCGGTTTTTTTGATTTTATATTATATATGGAGCGTGAGATGCAAGCGTTCCGCTAGATTTCTATTTATTTGATGTAGACACTATTATAATATCACCAGATTTTGATATCAAAATGGTTTGGGTTATCGTAAGGTAAAAACCATCCGTGTTTATGTGTGGATCGGTCTTACGATTATCATTTCTTTCGAAAGGATTTTTAAAAGTTAAACCAATGGTTGGAGTTCACTCACACCAGTCCCATGACTGACCCAGAGTTTATTTTGTTTTGTTTCCCCTAAACTGTTGGGTGCCCAAATTTGTATGGGCAGTCAAGTAGTTGGAATTTTACAGGTGGGCCGGGTTGCAAGACGTTCTTGTTGAACCCAGTGTATTCGCCTCTAGAGATACACTATCGGAAGGTGGTCCCATACCTTGTCATGTTGGAAATCCAATCTCCAATAAGCGCCCTGCGGTTTTTTTGATTTTATATTATATATGGTGCGTGAGATGCAAGCGTTTCGCTAGATTTCTATTTATTTGATGTAGACACTATTATAATATCACCAGATTTTGATATCAAAATGTTTTGGGTTATCGTAAGGTAAAAATCATCCGTGTTTATGTGTGGATCGGTCTTACGATTATCATTTCTTTCGAAAGGATTTTTAAAAGTTAAACCAATGGTTGGAGTTCACTCACACCAGTCCCATGACTGACCCAGAGTTTATTTTGTTTTGTTTTCCCTAAACTGTTGGGTGCCCAAATTTGTACGGGCAGTCAAGTAGTTGGGATTTTACAGATTCACCGGGAGGAGCTTGAAGCAGGAGGCTTCAACAATTAGCTATAGACTATCATATTTTCCGCCGTGGACTATGCTGTATCTGGAAATAGGTGTTTATAACTGTTCCAGAGATAAATGTTGTGCTCTGATGATGGTATGTGTAACGTCCTGCATTTTTGTCGGTTCGTATTTGAATATTTAAATCAGATTAAATATTGAATTCAGAATATAAATGGATTTATATATTAATTAAAACGAAGTTGAACGTATATAAATATATATATTAATTATAATCGAGCTCAGAACGACCCTGTAGTTCGTAATTTAACGTTCTGAACTTCAACTGAGTGTACCGGACTTGTTTTGAATCGAATTTCTTTGAAACAAGAAACGTTGGAATCTGTTGAACTGTATCTTTCTAACAGAAGTGAAAAATCAAGATTTCGTCGAATATATTGCAAGATATGTCCAAATCAATTATTTAAAAAGTCGTTGTAGAGTGGTATATTGACCGTAATGGTTGTTTGAATATAATTTGATATCGGTTCCAAATCAGGACAAGGTTCTTTTGAGACGCAGCGATAATTTAATTTTTAGAATTTTACTATAATTTTTAATTAATTAATTATGCAACTTTTTATTTGGAGTATTCCGCACCCTGTATCGATATTTCGGGATTTCAAAATATGAGTCAATCTACCGGTATTATTATATTTTTGGGACCGGGACACCTCGTTGAGCACGAATGTACTCTTACTTCTGTCCGTACATAAGAGTAATTTCAGGAACAGAGATAAACGGAATTTTATATAATGGATTTTTATAAAAATCTAACTATATAAAATAAAATAAAATAATAAGACACACACGAAACTACAACTAAACGGGTATAGAAATTGTGAGGCAGACGTAAGCATGAAAATATGGACACCTTACACATGTATATTCTAAACTCACAGCACATACTACAGAATAGGAAACGCCGATCCTATAAGTATGGCAATACATACCCTTACCTAGCCTAAAAACATCTTTTCATAATTAATGACGACGTGCAAACTACCAAACGCTGTCATACTCGAACCCACTCCTCTACAATAAAAAAAGCAGCGCCTACTCTAAGCTAGAAGTAATACTGACCTTATCCCACTTTCCTCTATTCCATCTATATCAATACAAAGCTTCTCCATGGATCTGAAAGGCAACAGCCGAAGAAATAAATGGCTTCTTATAAGCCAAATACCCCACCTAAAAATCCATAACTTATATATTTTAAATACTGGGTGCATGGGATGGGAACTTGATCACGGTGCGGGGAGGGGTTCACTTGAAGGCGAAAGGATGATGTTTAGGGTAACGCAGGCACATGAGGGTGACGAAGGTT
Organism: Allium sativum; assembly: GCA_030737875.1. Lineage (NCBI taxonomy): Eukaryota > Viridiplantae > Streptophyta > Magnoliopsida > Asparagales > Amaryllidaceae > Allium > Allium sativum. Next base: position 224,631,886 of record CM060923.1, on the reverse strand, counting down.
GTTCTGATGGATTGTGGAGGGAAACATGAAGAGAATGGTGAAAGAAGGGGATGTCGACGTGGTATATTTGCAGTGGTGATGAAGCTTTCATGCTTATGGAGTTGGAGTGGTTTAAAAATAGTGCTGCGAGAGGGCGTTAAAAACGTAGGATATATGCTGATGAGAAGGGACGGTATGGTTTATTTTGATGAGGAGAGTTGTGTTAAATGGTGGTTGCGTGTCATAGTGGAGTGCATGTATGGGTGTCAACGCAAGGGGGGGGGGAGTGCATGAGTGGAAGTAACAGGCGTATGATGGTAGGAAAAATGGAAAGAGAGATGCTGGAGTGGAATGGGAAGTATAGTGTTGTGTCGGAGGTCATCACGAAGCAGTTGTGTGGTGCTTGCGAGCTGTTCTTTGGAAGTGGCATGTGAGGGGTACTTTGGTGACATCGGTGAAGGAGTAATGGCGGCAAAAGAAGTATACACGTGGAAGGATGTGATAATATGTGTACAGAGGGGCTAACGTTTTGGTATTAAGAATGGATTTTATATAGTAGTTAAGTAAGAAAAGAAGAGGGTGTGACAGCACTGTTTAGGAAGTCAACATGGTGATCAAATGCATAAGGAAGTCAGCGTGTATACGAGAAGCACTATCTGGGCAACGTTGTTTAAAAGGAAAATAAAGCAGTGTCATTTAAGTCAGCGTGTGAGTGGAGTTTTGGCGGCACACTGAAGTTGCTCGGATCGAAGAACCGGAGTTGCTCGAATCAAAGAAACGCAGTATTCAAGGAGGAGAAATGACGTTCGGATTGTTTCAGGAGGCAGAAGATATTATACGGGGAAGCAGATGTGAATAAAGCATGGAAGTGGTAAATTGGTGTGGGCCAAATTTATGGGTCGAGCCCGTGCAAAGAAGAAGAAAAAGAAAGTGAAAGTTGAAACTAGGCAAAATGGAGAAATATGCGACGATCTTAGTTCTGAAGTGGACAAGGTAAGGAAATATTAATCGTGGGGTTTTGAGAACGGGGTGAGCCGATATTAAAAGTTGAAAAATGAAACGGGTTGCGTTGGAATCACAACAACGAGTACGACACGGTCAAGCTGGTCGGATTGGCTATGGAGCTGTTGGAAATTTTAACGTCTGATCCGGGGTACCGACGCAAATCGTTTTTAACGGTTAACACGCCAAGGTGAGTAAATTCACTGACTCTGCTCTATTTTTAAATATTATAATATTGGTTGAATGTTGTGTGATGGTCGCTTCGGTAGATTACAATTAATATGGTTGAAATATACATATCGTCGTATATGTACACATCATCGATTGGACACTGATTCCACCGATTAGGATATCCCCTAGTATAGAGTTAGTGTAAATTGTGTTGACTGACATCTGTGGATGCGGAAATCGGTTGGAGGAATCCGACCGGATTCCTTGATAATTATATGTACTGTTTGTTTTGTATGAACCCGAATTATATTTAAAACCCCATGTGAATATTGATGTTGAACGGAATTTCAACATCTGTTTCGATAAATCAATAAACGATATCAATTTAGAAAGTGATAACAGTCGACCGTAAAACCATCGTTTTGTTAAGGAGTTGATTGGCCGTCAGGCAAATCAACGAGGTTAATTATAAAAATTATATTTTTATAATTAAAAAGAAGATTTAAATTTATAATAGAAGTTCTATTATAAATCAGTATTTTAGAGTTCGTTTTTATAAAATAAATAAAAACGATTGTTGATATTTAAATAAGTTTATAAAGCAGAAATTATCCGATGATTAAGTATTTGGATAATTATATTTAAGATAAACAAATTTTAGAAATATTATTAGATTAATTATATTAATCTAATGAGAAGTAATTAAGATCAGTTAACGAATTTACTGATGAAATGAAGTTGATTTAATCAACTGTTATTTGGAAAATGATTATTAGATTAATTGGCCTTTAATTAATCTAATGAAAACAGTTTATAGATAAATGAGATTTAATTACCTTTTAATTTAAGAAATTATCAATAGAACTGTGGAATAGAGAAAGCGAAAGGCTAATGTGGAATATAAATAATCGAAAAACAACCGAGTTCAAAATAAAGATGTGGTATTATAAAACCATATTCCAAAATAAAACAAGGAGATACGATTTGATGTATACTATAAGAAATAAGGAGTTTAGAGTTACGAACGTATATCTGTTCTAAGATAAGAACGTTGTCGATCAAGGTCTGAGAGGTAAATAGAATACCCCAACTTGAACGGCTTCACTATTATCAAGGAACGATAACAGTTTGTAACGGAAAGAGATGTCAAGATGTGTATAAAAGGAATACGGCAGCGTATTGCCAGTCTTAGAATTTATAGCGATAAAATAACGCTGTTGATAAGATAAGTGTGACTGTTATGTCAAGATTAGTTATAACAAAGAATATTATAGCATATGACAAGTTGAACTATAGCAATAAAATAACGCTGTTGATAAGGTAAGTGTGACTGTAATGTTGAGATTAGTTATAAGGGAAATATTACAGCGTATGACAAGTTTAGAACTATAGCGACAAATTAACTGCTGTTGATTAGACTTAAGCGTGACTTTTATATATAGCAGCACTTTCTAGGCAATGTAACAGTTTGGTTTGAAATCCACTTATTCTAGAGTAATAAGTAATGACGTTTGTTGAAAGAAATATAAGAAAGAGTTTAGAAAAAGAATTGGGGAATCGTATTAGAAAACAATTACAACATTTCGATGTTCGAAATGTGATTAGAATTTAACCGTTAGGATTTGGATCTAGAATTCGACGATGTCGAATGTATTAAAGTAAATCATTTTTAGGAATTATTCTGATGGGATAATTAACATTTAGTTTTAAACAAATAAATGTTAATAGGATAGGAATCAGTATTTAGTTATAAACTTGATATCGATTTGATAAGAAGTTGACTTAGAAACAGAGTTTATAAAGTGGAATAGGAATATAAAAGTAGGAAAGCGATTGTCGGTAAACAAGATAAGGGAAATTATTACGTAAATAAAGAGTTATATGATAAAGATGTTCAGGTCTCTAATTAAGGAATGGTATTCACATTTCAAAGTGAATAATGTTTTAAAGGTAAACGTTGGGCCGATTAAAAGGTTAAAATGAATTGGAAATATTTTCCAATGTAAATAGGTTAGATTATCCAAGTATGGAAATAAAGAACGTAATAATAATGGAAATGATTCGGACGTTAATAGCATATGTTTTCTGGAACATGAAAGAATAAGAGTTTATCATTACTAGAAATGTTTTCCAAGAAGTGTAAAAAGGATAAAACGGGATTTGAGAAATATCTGGTAAGATATGGGAATTCGAATAATAAACATGAATGATAAATAAAAAGTACCCGTGTTTATGTGATGTTAGTTATACATTAGAAATCGATGTTGTTTTTACTCCAATAGTTAAATAACCGACTATCGAAGTGTTTTGACCATCGTTGTCAATACAGAGAGACCGGTTGGATATATTATCCGGAAACCACTCCGTATAGGCATAAGCGCTGCGAAATAGATATGCTGAAGATAATTGAAGACGGAGTTAAATGCAAGGGTCGTCTAGTTCCAGAATAATGGTTTATGTTTGTCCAGTCCCAGGACAACTTGTATGGACGAGTGTCTGACAGAGTATACCTAGTAAATCACGTATGGTTGATCTCTTAAAGGTATTATGTCTAGTGGCGGAGGAATTCGTTCCTCTTAGCTTTTTATACCCGTAATATGTTTGGGAATCGATTAGTGAATTGATGAGTTTGACGATGTGGCATTCAAAGTGAATAGTGCTCAGATGTTCTGAAGATAGACGTAGCCTCTAGCCTCACAACCAGGAATGACAGAAGTTGGGCTAGGCAGCATGGCTAGTTGGGTCATCCCCAAGCCGGGTGTATTGTCACCGATCTAGAGAAGATTCATATTTATACTTCTTTTCGATTCTGTATCTTCGGATGACGGTTGGATGGCCTACAACCGTGGTGGCAATATATTCGCGACACTCAAGCTAAATGAGTGAGCGGTCATGTGTGGCCGGGTTGCAAGACGTTCTTGTTGAACCCTGAGTGTATCCCCTCTAGAGTACACTATTCAGAAGGTGCTCCTATACCTTGTCTGTTGAAATCCATTCTCCAATAAGTGCCCTACGGTTTATGATTTTATACTTTATATATGTGGAGTGTGAGATGCAAGCGTTCTGCTACTTGTATAATTATTTGTTTAGACATTATCATAATATCATTGGTTTTTGATATCAAGAATACTTTGGGTTATAGTAAGGTAAAAGCCGTCCATGTTTATGTGTGGGCCGGTCTTACTATTGTCTTCTTACTTGAAAAGGATTTTCAAAGTAAACAGTATGGTTGGAATTTACTCACACCAGTCCCATGACTGACCCAGAGTTTATTTTGTTTGTGTTTTCCCTAAACTCTTGGGTGCCCAAATTTTGTACGGGCAGTCAAGTTTTTCAGGATTTTACAGATTCACTTGGAGGGGCTCAAAGCAGGAGTTTTCACCGTTAGATATTTAGAGATCATTTCCGCTGTGATGTATATGAGTTACACTCTGATATGGTATGTATATATACAAATTCAGATTTTTATTTCAAAGTTATGTTGTAATAAAATTTATTCATTCCGCTGTGAGTTTCATGATTACTCTGATTCTGATGTTCAGTGAGTTCTTCTTCTTCTTCTATTCTATTAGTTCTATCTTTTTTATCTCATCCTCTTAATTCTTTCAAAAATGACACGGTTTTCAAGGTATCGAAAATCGCTCCATTACAGTTGGTATCAGAGCATAAGGTTAAGTGATTACCTTGGCTCTGTGGCGTAACTCAATAGAGATGGAGTTAATAATACTCTAGATTGAGTCGAGTGTATATATATGAGCGCGTATTTGTAAATTAGTATAAAAACTGTTTTATATTGTGTTGACTGGTCAGTCGAGTGGTTTATGAATTCTGGTCGAAACAGTAGTGCAAATTGGATCGATATGTGTTTCTAAACTCTTGAACAGAGTAATTCGACACAGTATATTTTGAAAGAAGGGTAAATGAAATAATTTTACCCAAAATATATTTTGATATAAAAGAAGTATATATCTTGAGATTATTATCATATCTTGGATGTGTGATCATTATTATGATCAAATAAGATGTATAATTGAGTTGGTTATTTATATAACCAATCAAAATATTTTATGCAAAATCAGATGAACTAAAATATGAAATTAAAACCAGAATAGAAATAAAACTCTAGAAACTTGGAAAGTATTGTAAATAAAATTGGATTAATAAGGGGATTTTAAAATCCTAGGAGATTTGAAAATTTGTTTTCCAAGTGCTGTGAAAGATATTTTGAAATAATTTTCAAATAAAAGTGTTGGAAATAAGTTTGATAGTAATTTAGTATTGAACTCACTTCGATCACTGGAAAATAACCCTGATGATGAACCATGGCATCATCAGTGTGATTTTCGAGTTTTTGAGTGACGGATTACTACCAAAGATTTGGTTTTGAGAAAAACAAGTTATTAGAAATTCAAATGTTTTTGAATTGTTATTATTATGTAGATATGATTTCAAACTGGTTTTAAACAAAAACCCAGGAATTTGAATTCTGAAATAATAATTTAACTTATGGAGTTAAAAGGTTAAAAGTAAAAACTTATACTAAGATAAACAAAACTGGACTGAATTGGGAATGATCCAGAATGGAAATTATAAAAGAGAAATACTAGAGATTCGAGTTACTAATGAATCGATTCTGGGAGAATAAGAATCGAATTGTGAATTTGGTGATGAAGATAACTGATTTGAGAGATAAATCAGTAAATGAAATTGTAGTTGAAATATAATTTGGTTGAGTAGAAAGTGAAAGATTGATTTGAGAATGGATTAATGGAAACCAACCAACGATGCTTGGATATATGTTAAATGGCAGAGATAGAGTTAAATGCCAACCAAAAAGGGTCATGTTTATAATTTATACAAGTATGAGGTTTTGATGAGGCCGTTTGGCAAGTTGTTTGGCTGTTTGATTTTCTTTCGGATTGGAGAAGGCCAGAGTGGCAAGTTGTTGTAGTACCGAATAAGCCGTGCAGAGGAGATGCTGGCAAGATTCTCTGAAAATTTAAGCTGTTAGGAAATTTTCAGAATTTTGATAGTATTCGAAATAAGAAGGAATTAATATTTTAAATTGGAATTAATCAGTTCCGTTGGAAACTGAGATTATGAAGTAAACCCAAAAAGGTTTTTAATCTGTTTATAACAGAGATTGTAGCATTTTCCCTATCTTAGCAATTTCGAGGACGAAATTATTTTAAGGGGGAAGGACTGTAACGTCCTGCATTTTTGTCGGTTCGTATTTGAATATTTAAATCAGATTAAATATTGAATTCAGAATATAAATGGATTTATATATTAATTAAAACGAAGTTGAATGTATATAAATATATATTAATTATAATCGAGCTCAGAACGACCCTGCAGTTCGTAATTTAACGTTCTGAACTTCAACTGAGTGTACCGGTGTGACGGCATGGAATTTCGCTCGGTCCGAACCAGTCGCTAAACCGACCCAAACCGTTCGAAACGCCCTATCGTTTGAGAACACGACAAAACAGAATGCATACAGAAGAACATTTCACTGTGTATCACAACAATGCATCAGATTACAAGAATATACATAGTAAAAATGAATATTACACAGAAATATCAGAGATTTAAATTACATTTAAATACATAGCAGCGGAAAATAATACAATACACAACTAGAAGAGATATACGGATACAAAGCTTTCCGGATATCGTTCCAGCTGTAAACCAGGGTCCTGTGAATATGAATCTGCAAAACCAAAACTACTAGCTGCCCGTGTCAAAATAAGGGCACCCAGAGTTTAGGTTAAAACAATAAACTCCAGGTCAGTCATGGGACTGGTGTGAGAACTAAAACAGTTATTAATCTTTATTTTCAAAGTTAGGTAAATCAAGGGACCACGCCGCATAACACGGAACGGGTTTCCTCCCAAGAATACCAGTGCATAAATAACAGCGCAATGCTAAATAAAGAAAAATGAAGCTGTTATAAGACCCAGGTCCCATCACACAATGCAACGCAGCCGAGGATAGGGTTTTCCCTTATAACAGCCAAAGAATGCTTGATACGTTTAAAACAAATCATTTGATACTATTATAAGTGCATAGTGTATAAAACAACTTCAAATCATAAGTATCAATCATAGGCGGCATGGGTACCATATATCATGTCGCCATATATAGGTTTACAAATAAAACCGCAAATGTCACGTATTTGGAAATTGGATTTCCATCTATGAACCGAGGCAAAAGATAGTCCTCAACCGATTCGAGACAATCTAGCTCATGTCTCAGGTCCCAGACTCAGGTGGGCCTTGGATCGTCAGGGCCGGTCCACCGATGTGGATTATTATGCCTGAACAATACGTCTCTCCGCCCTATGGGGCGTAAATGAGCCAACAAATGACTCCATCGGACCCGGATCGTCCGATCAAACCGAGGCGCCTCGCAACAGCAACAACAACATAAGTCAAACTCGTCAGGGCGTGTAAAACCACTGACGCCACTTCTAGCTAGAAAGAAACGCAAGTCCTCCCTGAGGTCCGTCTCCCGATTTTGGTTCATACCGGGTGTGAAACTCGCGAAGTAAACGTTACACAAAGCTACGCCACAAAGGCCGTGCTTTGATCATCACCACAAGACTTTGCTTTTCAACAGAAGCCTCGATCAATTGCCACTTAGGCATGCCACACAGGCAATTCACTCCATGCGTTTGATATCCATCAATATATAACCCCTGAGCTCGTACGTCTCAGAGAAGGGCGTTAAGCAAGAGAATAAATTCTCCGCCGCCAAACAGATATATATTTAATAGAGATCAATCACACGGACTAAAATCCAATGTCAGACACACAGTCCATTTACAAGTCCGTTCTGGGTCTGAACGAAACCGGAGGCACCTAGTACCCCGCATATCCATCGATCTCCAAGTACGTCTGGACGATCACCAACTGTTTCCATCTTCTTGGGTGTACAGCCCAATCAAGATCATCAGTAATTATCCAAACGACATGAAGACTTCCGGTCTTCGACCACCGTCTTCATCTTCGACTTATCGTCGTATCAGTTATTCAGAATGGGATAAACCCGGTCTTTCCGAATAACTCGCGTATATTTTAAATAAGTGTTACACAAACACAACATACGCCTCATTCCAATTCATCAGTCACTAACCGTAAATTAATCAAGAGAATAATTCCCCAAATATTAACCCCGAAGGTCGAAACCAACATCAGATCAATATCCAGAAAACCATTCTGCTTAGCTAACCGACAGTTAGTTTCTAAATTTCACATTCATAGGGAAAGGTTCCCATTAATTTTATCCAAGACAAATTTCTTGAATTTATTCTTTAATCTATTTTTGAATATCAATTCAAACTAGTCGGGATTAGCGAACCTTACCGAAGTAATCATTTGTTTTAATTTCCCAATCCCAATCTATTCATCCCATGAAGTAAAACTGGTTATACTTCATATCTAACACCACGGTGTTATCGGTAAATTCAATTACCATTTCACGTTCAAATCTAATTAAAGATTTAACTATCGCCTGGAGCAAAACTGGTGATACTCCATTTCGATTATTTCAATCTAATTAAAGATTCATTAAAACTTCACTTAGTTTTAACCGTTAACTGGGTTAAAGAATCCGTGTCATTTAAAACACGGTTCACGATAAACCCAAAGTCACATTCATTAATTATCGGGTTAAAGAACGAGTGTTATTTAAAACACTGTTCACGATAAACCCAAAAATCAATATCAATTCAATTCCAATTAAATATTATTTAATTGGTACACTTCATTAAATCTAAATAAAAAGATTTAATCATTTCTCAACTGGGTTCAAGAACAGTGTTAGTGAAGACACCATTCACGACAAACCCAAATCACATTCGATATTCAATACAAGGCTCTGAATAGAAAATATATCGGCTTATATTCAATATCAAATTCTACGACTAACAAATGTCGTATTGGAAATAACGATATAAATATATATCTTTCAAATTTCCATAACAACATCTGTATAGTCACGAATTCCAACATCGAAATATTCCGAAGACAATTTCGATTCAAATCCACTCCAATGCAAACGTTGGAAATTCTGGTTATTTTTAAAACCCTTTTCAAATTCAATTTATTTATTTAAAAATAAATAGAATTATATTTCTAGTTCAAAACTAGTTCATTTCGATAAAAATCTATTTTTATCTTTTCAAATATGGAGTTTTTCATCCCAAATCTTCACAAATCATTTCTTATGATTTTACACAAATTATTACTATTTTTAATAATTTTATCAAGGCCCGTACAGTCGGTTTCCATCAATGGCCATCGAACTGCACTTACAGCGACCTTTTCCAAATTTGATTTGGACATAATTCCAAATCCAACCGTTAGATTTCAAATTTCTAATATTCGTTAGAAAGCACTTTTCGATACGAACCCAACGGTTCCAGTTTTAGGAGAATCCGACGGTCGGATCTCCCGCAATATCCGTTCGAAGTCAATGGTCGAACTTCGCGAACTGCCGCGGCGAGGCGCGTTCTATTCAGGCCATTATATTATATATAATATATATAACATATATTTCATCGATTTCTATTTAAAACGAATTATATAAATAGTTTTGAATTCGTTTCAAAAGTAATTTCAACTTCCATTTCAATTCAAATCAAAATTGAATTTTTCTTTATAAATTCGTTTTAAAATTCATTTCTATTCAATTCAAATTTCAATTCAATTTGAATTCATTTCAATTCGCTTTCAATTCAATTTGAAATCGTTTTCAATTCAACTCATTTCGAAATCGTTTTCAATTCAATTCATTTCGAAATCGTTTTCAATTCATTCATTTCGAAATCGTTTTCAATTCATTTCATTTCGAAATCGTTTTCAATTCAATTTATTTCGAAATCGTTTTCAATTCATTTCATTTCGAAATCGTTTTCAATTCAATTCATTTCGAAATCGTTTTCAATTCAATTCATTTCGAAATCGTTTCAATTCAATTCATTTCGAAATCGTTTAAAATCGATATAAATATCGTTCACGTCAAAATGGCGTCAATCTAATCAACACGGCTTCATAAATTTCTATTTTCAAATATTCTATTTCAAATATTTCTTTTTCAAAATAGTTGTTATTATCAAAATATTTCGTTCAACACATGACCAATCTCAATGGATGAGTACTGTCAACACATGAACTTTTATTTTATATTATTCTTTATTTTTCAAATTGGAATGAGGCCCAATCAATCACCATATAAAATTAATTATATGGATTTTCATACAACACATGTATATAATAGCATTGAAAAATAATCAACCATCAACCAAAGTGCACTACACTGTATAAGCATCAAATATAGATATCTAACGCTTATAACAGCCTGTCAATCAATCGATCGACATATTTAATCAATCAGGATGAGTGAAATTCAAATTTCATCCCAACACCCGTGTGGGGTTTCAAACAATCAAACAAATATTTTATTTGTGCAGTGGGGCGATGTGTAAAATTTATCGACCCAATCAATGTCCTTCAAATAAGTGTACATAAACAAACCGTCTGGTTTGTAAATGAATATTTATTTATTCACATTCACATTAAAAATTATATTTTTAACGACAAAACATTTTATTCCAACATATGAATTTCTATTCAGTTCATTCTTTAAATAAAATGATATTTTTATTTTTCTAACTTATTTTAGAAAATTTCGGCGGCATAACGGCACGATACTAGAAACGGGACGAGGCCTAGCCTTATCCCCGGTCTAGTGAAGGCCCACGCCATTCACACATCAATCAAAATCACCAAACAATCCAAATTCAAATCAAATCATATAACTAAGCTATGCAACCAAACAAACAAGTCCATGGTCTGTGGACGATTGTGTCGGGTGCTACTAAGCACCGTCTGCATCCTAGTATATATATAAAAATAGAAATGAAATTGAAAGGTGAGAAATTCTCACATATAGCTATCCAAGCATCTTGACTTTTCTTTTATAGAAATCTTCTTCGTTCCCGCCTTTTTGTTACCTTCGTTGTCCGCTTTCACTACCTATGTAAAAATCGAATTTTTACTTCGCTATTCCATATATAAAAATCATATTTTTATTTCGAAGTTCAACATATAAAAATCCTATTTTTATTTCGAAGTTCAATATATAAAAATCCTATTTTTATTTCGAAGTTCAATATATAAAAATCCTATTTTTATTCCGATGTTCAATATATAAAAATCCTATTTTTATTTCGAAGTTCAATATATAAAAATCCTATTTTTATTCCGATGTTCAATATATAAAAATCCTATTTTTATTTCGAAGTTCAATATATAAAAATCCTATTTTTATTCCGATGTTCAATATATAAAAATCCTATTTTTATTTCGAAGTTCAACATATAAAAATCCTATTTTTATTTCGAAGTTCAATATATAAAAATCCTATTTTTATTTCGAAGTTCAATATATAAAAATCATATTTTTATTCTGCCACTAGTATAAATACTATATTTTAACCTTTCTACATTATAAAAATATCGCCTTTGTTATAAATAAAAATCTCGACTTTGCTAAGCTAAAAGTCATAGCCTTTCTAGTTTAAAAATCATTTCTTTCATCATATAGAAATCTATACTTTTGTATAAGTAAAATCATATTTTTCATATATAAGCAAATCACATTTTTGTATATAAGCAAATCATATATTCTTATATGAAACAATCTTAAATTTATATAAAAAAAAACTGATTTTATTTATAATGTATAAGTAAAATAAAAACAATAAAAAGAATACTAAACCTTTTACTGTTTTAGATCTGGACAGCGTCGAGTTGAAGCCGCCACCTAGGGTTAAGAATTTCCGTCGCCACCAACTCATGGAGATGATCGGAGGGTTTCAGGCTGTCGGCCTTCGAACGAGCTTTCCAGCGAGGTAGGGCTCGGAGATCTCGGTCGCCTGAGGGAGGCGCTGTTCGCCTCGAGGCGGCGCCAGAGGTCTGAACGAGGGGAGCAGGCGGAAAGGCAGATCGTCGGAGTGGGCGGGGGGGGGGGGGGGGGGGGAAGAGGCGAGGTAGGGGGATAGCGGAGCAGGTGGGCGGCGGTCTGAGAGAGGAGCGGCAGCGCGTTTCGGTGGAGGGCGATGGGGAATTAGGGCTCATTTCGTTTTTTTTCCTTTTTCCATTTTATTTTACTGAGCGTTGACTTGGGCACGAGAAACAAAAAAAAGGGGGGGGGGGTGTTATTATAAAGGTTATATATATATATATTTTTTTTCAGAAAAAAAACAACTTTAAAATTCGAACTCGAAATCCAACCCAACGACTGTCGTCCCTAGCGCTTTACCCCCATTCCGAACACAATGGGATATGTTTCGTAATCCAATTCGGCTGTTACGATCAGTTTCTGTTCAAATTAAAATATAAATCAACGTATATTGAATTTTAAACGTACATTTCAATTTACCGGGGTCACATACAATCTCTAAAAATTCCCAAAAAATATTTTCCAGCTTCGTATTGACGATACGGTCCAAACAAAACTAATTTCGTCAAATTCTGAGACCGTTTGAAAAATGGCCATTTTCCAGTCGATTAAATTCAACTGAAACTGGTCAAACACGTTTACCTGCGCCACGCTCACATATTGATTCAGAAAATTATGAAAATTGGAATCTAGCCATAATTTGACATCACGGATCCAACAAAACTGATTTCGTCGAAAACAGAGGTCATTTGCAAAACTGCTATTTTTAAGGCTTTTATATATATTAAAATATATATAAATCCCACAGCGACTATTCTGAATTTTAAACTGGACGTATCTTTTGATTCCCGCTATGAAATTTTGATTATTCGGATTCGTTGGAAAGATATTATCAATTAGATCCTATTATTTTTGGTTTCACTAAAATCCGTATTGTTTTGCACCCGGTACATTCAATTGAAGTTTGAAATCGAATTATCGAACTACCGCGCCATTTTCAATTCTATTTTTAAATATATATAAATATTTATATTCTAACGACGACGTATATAATTATATACGTTCTAAATATATTCAAAATAAATTTTCGTCGATATTATTTAAAATAATCTATTCTAAATATTCAAAATTCGCCTAAAATTGCCAAAATAAAAATTTCAAACTGGCTCGCATTTTCCGGGTTGTAACAATCTCCCCCACTTAAAACTTTTCGTCCCCGAAAAGGAACAAAGTCGAAAGTGGTTTGATTAATTAACTCCACGTTCGATCTGGCTTCCATTCTCCAACTTTTTAGTTTCTGAGAATTTTCCAAATTTCAAAAATTTGGCTAACACCCTAAATTTTCGAAAAAAATTCGCCATAACCTCCCCTGCACCGGGAGCATCGGGGAATTTCAAATAGCTTCCCCGGTCCTTCTAATCTCAAAAAGAAAAAGAAAAAGCCAAGCGGCTAGCCAATAGGCTCATAAAATCATCATCACCCAAACAAAACAGTAAATTATGTAGTAAACATGTACCTATTTGTCGGGCAAACAAATTTTATTCTTCGGCTCTAGCCTCCTTGCTATGACCTGTTCAATATAAGTATATGTATATGCAAGCAAATGCGACCAATTTCAATACAATTCATTATTCGATTCAATTAGGCTAAATGGTTCAAAATTAGCAAACAAATGAACAAACAACTCAAACATCAATCAATTAGTGGATTAACGTTTCAAATTCATAACTTTGATACATATAAAAAATTCAGATTCTTGATGCCAAATCACAACCATAGGCCCTATCTAATTTTGGTTCTCACACCAGTCAATAGGAAATATATAGAAAATCACACCTTCGAAACTCGAACATAAATGTTGATGATGCGATCGCTATCATCAGTATCATCTTCGGGCGACTAGAGTGTAATGCTATATCTATCCAATATATTAAAACTTTGAATACATGTGGATCAGACGTATACGCAAAATCTATATATACTGGATTGTCCACATCAATATAAATAAATAACCTAATACGTTTAAAACGATTTAAATTTCAAAACAAAATTGTTTTCATTTTAAAAATATACCCTTCACACTCGTTCTAGGATACTACTGATCCTATCTCTAACGAGTCATTCTAATTGGATATTACTAACCCAATATCTGATGAATTCTTTCGTATGGTTCTAATGTGTCTTGTTCTCGAGCTTTGTAAACCTCGCTCTGATACCAACTGTGACGGCATGGAATTTCGCTCGGTCCGAACCAGTCGCTAAACCGACCCAAACCGTTCGAAACGCCCTATCGTTTGAGAACACGACAAAACAGAATGCATACAGAAGAACATTTCACTGTGTATCACAACAATGCATCAGATTACAAGAATATACAGAGTAAAAATGAATATTACACAGAAATATCAGAGATTTAAATTACATTTAAATACATAGCAGCGGAAAATAATACAATACACAACTAGAAGAGATATACGGATACAAAGCTTTCCGGATATCGTTCCAGCTGTAAACCAGGGTCCTGTGAATATGAATCTGCAAAACCAAAACTACTAGCTGCCCGTGTCAAAATAAGGGCACCCAGAGTTTAGGTTAAAACAATAAACTCCAGGTCAGTCATGGGACTGGTGTGAGAACTAAAACAGTTATTAATCTTTATTTTCAAAGTTAGGTAAATCAAGGGACCACGCCGCATAACACGGAACGGGTTTCCTCCCAAGAATACCAGTGCATAAATAACAGCGCAATGCTAAATAAAGAAAAATGAAGCTGTTATAAGACCCAGGTCCCATCACACAATGCAACGCAGCCGAGGATAGGGTTTTCCCTTATAACAGCCAAAGAATGCTTGATACGTTTAAAACAAATCATTTGATACTATTATAAGTGCATAGTGTATAAAACAACTTCAAATCATAAGTATCAATCATAGGCGGCATGGGTACCATATATCATGTCGCCATATATAGGTTTACAAATAAAACCGCAAATGTCACGTATTTGGAAATTGGATTTCCATCTATGAACCGAGGCAAAAGATACTCCTCAACCGATTCGAGACAATCTAGCCCATGTCTCAGGTCCCAGACTCAGGTGGGCCTTGGATCGTCAGGGCCGGTCCACCGATGTGGATTATTATGCCTGAACAATACGTCTCTCCGCCCTATGGGGCGTAAATGAGCCAACAAATGACTCCATCGGACCCGGATCGTCCGATCAAACCGAGGCGCCTCGCAACAGCAACAACATAAGTCAAACTCGTCAGGGCGTGTAAAACCACTGACGCCACTTCTAGCTAGAAAGAAACGCAAGTCCTCCCTGAGGTCCGTCTCCCGTTTTTGGTTCATACCGGGTGTGAAACTCGCGAAGTAAACGTTACACAAAGCTACGCCACAAAGGCCGTGCTTTGATCATCACCACAAGACTTTGCTTTTCAACAGAAGCCTCGATCAATTGCCACTTAGGCATGCCACACAGGCAATTCACTCCATGCGTTTGATATCCATCAATATATAACCCCTGAGCTCGTACGTCTCAGAGAAGGGCGTTAAGCAAGAGAATAAATTCTCCGCCGCCAAACAGATATATATTTAATAGAGATCAATCACACGGACTAAAATCCAATGTCAGACACACAGTCCATTTACAAGTCCGTTCTGGGTCTGAACGAAACCGGAGGCACCTAGTACCCCGCATATCCATCGATCTCCAAGTACGTCTGGACGATCACCAACTGTTTCCATCTTCTTGGGTGTACAGCCCAATCAAGATCATCAGTAATTATCCAAACGACATGAAGACTTCCGGTCTTCGACCACCGTCTTCATCTTCGACTTATCGTCGTATCAGTTATTCAGAATGGGATAAACCCGGTCTTTCCGAATAACTCGCGTATATTTTAAATAAGTGTTACACAAACACAACATACGCCTCATTCCAATTCATCAGTCACTAACCGTAAATTAATCAAGAGAATAATTCCCCAAATATTAACCCTGAAGGCTGAAACCAACATCAGATCAATATCCAGAAAACCATTCTGCTTAGCTAACCGACAGTTAGTTTCTAAATTTCACATTCATAGGGAAAGGTTCCCATTAATTTTATCCAAGACAAATTTCTTGAATTTATTCTTTAATCTATTTTTGAATATCAATTCAAACTAGTCGGGATTAGCGAACCTTACCGAAGTAATCATTTGTTTTAATTTCCCAATCCCAATCTATTCATCCCATGAAGTAAAACTGGTTATACTTCATATCTAACACCACGGTGTTATCGGTAAATTCAATTACCATTTCACGTTCAAATCTAATTAAAGATTTAACTATCGCCTGGAGCAAAACTGGTGATACTCCATTTCGATTATTTCAATCTAATTAAAGATTCATTAAAACTTCACTTAGTTTTAACCGTTAACTGGGTTAAAGAATCCGTGTCATTTAAAACACGGTTCACGATAAACCCAAAGTCACATTCATTAATTATCGGGTTAAAGAACGAGTGTTATTTAAAACACTGTTCACGATAAACCCAAAAATCAATATCAATTCAATTCCAATTAAATATTATTTAATTGGTACACTTCATTAAATCTAAATAAAAAGATTTAATCATTTCTCAACTGGGTTCAAGAACAGTGTTAGTGAAGACACCATTCACGACAAACCCAAATCACATTCGATATTCAATACAAGGCTCTGAATAGAAAATATATCAGCTTATATTCAATATCAAATTCTACGACTAACAAATGTTGTATTGGAAATAACGATATAAATATATATCTTTCAAATTTCCATAACAACATCTGTATAGTCACGAATTCCAACATCGAAATATTCCGAAGATAATTTCGATTCAAATCCACTCCAATGCAAACGTTGGAAATTCTGGTTATTTTTAAAACCCTTTTCAAATTCAATTTGTTTATTTAAAAATAAATAGAATTATATTTCTAGTTCAAAACTAGTTCATTTCGATAAAAATCTATTTTTATCTTTTCAAATATGGAGTTTTTCATCCCAAATCTTCACAAATCATTTCTTATGATTTTACACAAATTATTACTATTTTTAATAATTTTATCAAGGCCCGTACAGTCGATTTCCATTAATGGCCATCGAACTGCACTTACAGCGACCTTTTTCAAATTTGATTTGGACATAATTCCAAATCCAACCGTTAGATTTCAAATTTCTAATATTCGTTAGAAAGCTCTTTTCGATACGAACCCAACGGTTCCAGTTTTAGGAGAATCCGACGGTCGGATCTCCCGCAATACCCGTTCGAAGTCAATGGTCGAACTTCGCGAACTGCCGCGGCGCGGCGCGTTCTATTCAGGCCATTATATTATATATAATATATATAATATATATTTCGTCGATTTCTATTTAAAACGAATTATATAAATAGTTTTGAATTCGTTTCAAAAGCAATTTCAACTTCCATTTCAATTTAAATCAAAATTGAATTTTTCTTTATAAATTCGTTTTAAAATTCATTTCTATTCAATTCAAATTTCAGTTCAATTTGAATTCATTTCAATTCGCTTTCAATTCAATTTGAAATCGTTTTCAATTCAACTCATTTCGAAATCGTTTTCAATTCAATTCATTTCGAAATCGTTTTCAATTCATTCATTTCGAAATCGTTTTCAATTCATTTCATTTCAAAATCGTTTTCAATTCAATTTATTTCGAAATCGTTTTCAATTCATTTCATTTCGAAATCGTTTTCAATTCAATTCATTTCGAAATCGTTTTCAATTCAATTCATTTCGAAATCGTTTTCAATTCAATTCATTTCGAAATCGTTTCAATTCAATTCATTTCGAAATCGTTTAAAATCGATATAAATATCGTTCACGTCAAAATGGCGTCAATCTAATCAACACGGCTTCATAAATTTCTATTTTCAAATATTCTATTTCAAATATTTCTTTTTCAAAATAGTTGTTATTATCAAAATATTTCGTTCAACACATGACCAATCTCAATGGATGAGTACTGTCAACACATGAACTTTTATTTTATATTATTCTTTATTTTTCAAATTGGAATGAGGCCCAATCAATCACCATATAAAATTAATTATATGGATTTTCATACAACACATGTATATAATAGCATTGAAAAATAATCAACCATCAACCAAAGTGCACTACACTGTATAAGCATCAAATATAGATATCTAACGCTTATAACAGCCTGTCAATCAATCGATCGACATATTTAATCAATCAGGATGAGTGAACTTCAAATTTCATCCCAACACCCGTGTGGGGTTTCAAACAATCAAACAAATATTTTATTTGTGCAGTGGGGCGATGTGTAAAATTTATCGACCCAATCAATGTCCTTCAAATAAGTGTACATAAACAAACCGTCTGGTTTGTAAATGAATATTTATTTATTCACATTCACATTAAAAATTATATTTTTAACGACAAAACATTTTATTCCAACATATGAATTTCTATTCAGTTCATTCTTTAAATAAAATGATATTTTTATTTTTCTAACTTATTTTAGAAAATTTCGGCGGCATAACGGCACGATACTAGAAACGGGACGAGGCCTAGCCTTATCCCCGGTCTAGTGAAGGCCCACGCCATTCACACATCAATCAAAATCACCAAACAATCCAAATTCAAATCAAATCATATAACTAAGCTATGCAACCAAACAAACAAGTCCATGGTCTGTGGACGATTGTGTCGGGTGCTACTAAGCACCGTCTGCATCCTAGTATATATATAAAAATAGAAATGAAATTGAAAGGTGAGAAATTCTCACATATAGCTATCCAAGCATCTTGACTTTTCTTTTATAGAAATCTTCTTCGTTCCCGCCTTTTTGTTACCTTCGTTGTCCGCTTTCACTACCTATGTAAAAATCGAATTTTTACTTCGCTATTCCATATATAAAAATCATATTTTTATTTCGAAGTTCAACATATAAAAATCCTATTTTTATTTCGAAGTTCAATATATAAAAATCCTATTTTTATTTCGAAGTTCAATATATAAAAATCCTATTTTTATTCCGATGTTCAATATATAAAAATCCTATTTTTATTTCGAAGTTCAATATATAAAAATCCTATTTTTATTCCGATGTTCAATATATAAAAATCCTATTTTTATTTCGAAGTTCAATATATAAAAATCCTATTTTTATTCCGATGTTCAATATATAAAAATCCTATTTTTATTTCGAAGTTCAACATATAAAAATCCTATTTTTATTTCGAAGTTCAATATATAAAAATCCTACTTTTATTTCGAAGTTCAATATATAAAAATCATATTTTTATTCTGCCACTAGTATAAATACTATATTTTAACCTTTCTACATTATAAAAATATCGCCTTTGTTATAAATAAAAATCTCGACTTTGCTAAGCTAAAAATCATAGCCTTTCTAGTTTAAAAATCATTTCTTTCATCATACAGAAATCTATACTTTTGTATAAGTAAAATCATATTTTTCATATATAAGCAAATCACATTTTTGTATATAAGCAAATCATATATTCTTATATGAAACAATCTTAAATTTATATAAAAAAAAACTGATTTTATTTATAATGTATAAGTAAAATAAAAACAATAAAAAGAATACTAAACCTTTTACTGTTTTAGATCTGGACAGCGTCGAGTTGAAGCCGCCACCTAGGGTTAAGAATTTCCGTCGCCACCAACTCATGGAGATGATCGGAGGGTTTCAGGCTGTCGGCCTTCGAACGAGCTTTCCAGCGAGGTAGGGCTCGGAGATCTCGGTCGCCTGAGGGAGGCGCTGTTCGCCTCGAGGCGGTGCCAGAGGTCTGAACGAGGGGAGCAGGCGGAAAGGCAGATCGTCGGAGTGGGGGGGGGGGAAGAGGCGAGGTAGGGGGATAGCAGAGCAGGTGGGCGGCGGTCTGAGAGAGGAGCGGCAGCGCGTTTCGGTGGAGGGCGATGGGGAATTAGGGCTCATTTCGTTTTTTTTCTTTTTCCATTTTATTTTACTGAGCGTTGACTTGGGCACGAGAAACAAAAAAAAGGGGGGGGGGTGTTATTATAAAGGTTATATATATATATTTTTTTTTTCAGAAAAAAAACAACTTTAAAATTCGAACTCGAAATCCAACCCAACGACTGTCGTCCCTAGCGCTTTACCCCCATTCCGAACACAATGAGATATGTTTCGTAATCCAATTCGGCTGTTACGATCAGTTTCTGTTCAAATTAAAATATAAATCAACGTATATTGAATTTTAAACGTACATTTCAATTTACCGGGGTCACATACAATCTCTAAAAATTCCCGAAAAATATTTTCCAGCTTCGTATTGACGATACGGTCCAAACAAAACTAATTTCGTCAAATTCTGAGACCGTTTGAAAAATGGCCATTTTCCAGTCGATTAAATTCAACTGAAACTGGTCAAACACGTTTACCTGCGCCACGCTCACATATTGATTCAGAAAATTATGAAAATTGGAATCTAGCCATAATTTGACATCACGGATCCAACAAAACTGATTTCGTCGAAAATAGAGGTCATTTGCAAAACTGCTATTTTTAAGGCTTTTATATATATTAAAATATATATAAATCCCACAGCGACTATTCTGAATTTTAAACTGGACGTATCTTTTGATTCCCGCTATGAAATTTTGATTATTCGGATTCGTTGGAAAGATATTATCAATTAGATCCTATTATTTTTGGTTTCACTAAAATCCGGATTGTTTTGCACCCGGTACATTCAATTGAAGTTTGAAATCGAATTATCGAACTACCGCGCCATTTTCAATTCTATTTTTAAATATATATAAATATTTATATTCTAACGACGACGTATATAATTATATACGTTCTAAATATATTCAAAATAAATTTTCGTCGATATTATTTAAAATAATCTATTCTAAATATTCAAAATTCGCCTAAAATTGCCAAAATAAAAATTTCAAACTGGCTCTCATTTTCCGGGTTGTTACAACCGGACTTGTTTTGAATTGAATTTCTTTGAAACAAGAAACGTTGGAATCTGTTGAACTGTATCTTTCTAACAGAAGTGAAAAATCAAGATTTCGTCGAATATATTGCAAGATATGTCCAAATCAATTATTCAAAAAGTCGCTGTAGAGTGGTATATTGACCGTAATGGTTATTTGAGTATAATTTGATATCGGTTGCAAATCAGGACAAGGTTCTTTTGAGACGCAGCGATAATTTAATTTTTAGAATTTTACTATAATTTTTAATTAATTAATTATGCAACTTTTTATTTGGAGTATTTCGCACTGTAACCCGGAAATCTGGACCAGTTTAAAAATTTTATTTCGGCAATTTTAGCGAATTTTGATTATTTAAAATGAATTATTTTAAATAATATCGACGAGAAATTTATTTTGAATATAATTCGAACGTATATATTTATATAGATCGTCGTTAGAATATAAATATTTATTTTAAATTATAAAAGGAATTGAAAATGGCGCGGTAGTTCGATGATTCAATTTCAAAATTCAAATGAATGTACCGGGTGCAAAATAAACCGGATTTTAGTGAAACCAAAAATATTTGAATCTAATTGTGGCTATCTTTTCAACGAATCCGAAAAATTGAAATTTCATAGCGGGAATCAAAAGATATGTCCAGTTGAAAATTTTGAATAGTCGCTTTGGAATTCAGGCCCTTAAAAATGGAAATTTTGCAAACGACCTCGGATTTCGACGAAACCACTTTTGTTGGATCCAGGATGTCTAGTTATTGCTAGGTTTCAAATTTCATAATTTTTCGAATCATTATGTGAGCGTGGCAAAGGAAAACGCGTTTGACCAGTTTCAGTTGATTTTAATCGACTGGAAAATGGTCATTTTTCCAACGGTCCCAGAATTCGGCAAAATTAGTTTTGTTAGGACCGTATCGTCAATACGAAGCTAGAAAATATTTTTCTGGAATTTTTCGAGTTAGTATGTGACCCCAGTAAATTGAAATGCGCGTTCAAAATTAAATATATAGAGTTATAAGTTGATTTTGATGAAAACTGATCGAAACGATCGAATCAGCTTGCGATACATTTCCCATTGTGTTCGTAATGGGGGTAATTAGCTAGGGACGACAGGCGGTGGGCCTCGTTTCGAGTTCAAATTAAAAAGTAACATCAGGAATTATAAAATAAATAAATATATATTAATATATAAAGGGTCAAAGCCCTTTTCTCCTTCCATTCACAGTCAAAAAAAGAAAAAGAAAAACCCGCCCTAGCCCTCGATCCCGTCGCCACTGGACGTCACCGCCGACGCCGCTCCACCTCCGCCTCCCCCCCCACGCAGTTGCCGTTCATCCCCGACCCTCCTCCCTTGACCGCGACCCTTCCCTTCCCCTCTCTCTTCCGTTCTCTCTTCTTCCCGCTCCAGCACCCAAATCCTACACCCGAGCGCCGCCTCATCGGACCCCCACCTCCGCCGCTTCTTCTTCTCCCCCCCTCCTCAGGCTGTTGCGCCCCCTTCTTCTTCCCCCTTTTCTTCAATTTTAAAACCCATCGCCGGAAAACCCAAAGCGCCGCGCCTCCAACCAATGGAGCACCACCAGACCCCCCCTGAGATGCCATCAATAGCCACAAACCTTCCCTTCTGCGAAAAAAACCTGTAAGTGTTTTAATTTAAATTTCTTTGATTACTTAGTTTAATTTAATCAAAAATCATTGTTTTAAAACTATAAAATTAACTCTATTTCAGTAGTAAAAATTCGATTTTTATATATTGAATAGCATAGTAAAAATTCGATTTTTATATATTGAATAGCATAGTAAAAATTCGATTTTTATATATTGAATAGCATAGTAAAAATTCGATTTTTATATATTGAATAGCAAAGTAAAAATTCGATTTTTATATATTGAATAGCAAAGTAAAAATTCGATTTTTATATATTGAATAGCATAGTAAAAAATTCGATTTTTATATATTGAATAGTAAAATAAAAATTCGATTTTTATATATCGAATAGCGAAGTAAAAATGTGATTTTTACATATGTAGAGAATAGGGGCAAAGAAAGTGACAAGAGGCGAGAACGACGAAGATTTCTGCAAAGAAGAGTCATGGAATCGGATTAGCTCATCGGTGAGAATTTCTCACTCTTTAATTTAATTTTCTAGTTATAAATATATACTAGGATGCAGACGGTGTTTAGTAACACCCGACACCCGTCGTCCATAGACCATGGACGGCTTGTATGCTTGTTTGTTTGATTTTGCTGTGTGGTTGATTGTGTGATGTGAAATGAAATAAAATATTTATATAGTTAAAATATTTTATAGTTAAAAATAGAATTTTTAACATGTATATGAAATGAAATAAAAATAAACAAATCGGACGATTTGTTTATATACACACATTTGACTGATATTGATTGAGATGATAAATTTTACACATCGCCCAACTACACAAATAAAATATGTGTTTGATTGTTTGAAACCCCACACGGGTATTGGGATGATATATGACATACACTAGTCCCAATAATTAGCTGTATGTCGATCGATTGATTGACAGACTGTTATAAGCGTTAGATATTTATATTTGATGCTTATACAGTGTAGAATGCACTTTGGATGATGGTTGATTATTTGTCATCGTTGATATATACATGTGTTGTAGAAAATCCACATAATTAACATTATATGGTAATTGTTTGGGCCTCATTCCAGTTTTGAAAATAAAAATATTTGAAATAGAATATTTGAAAATAGAAATTTATGAAGCCGTGTTGATTAGATTTACGCCATTTTGACGTGAACGATATTTATATCGATTTCATTCATTTTATAACGAATATCGAAAGTGAATTCAAATTGAAATTTTGAAAAGAATTGAAATTCAAACTGAAACTGAATATAAATAAATTCAAATTGAAATTGAATAGAAATGAATTCAAATTGAAATTTAATAGAAATAAATTCAAATTGAAATTGAATAGAAATGAATTCAAATTGAAATTGAATAGAAATGAATTCAAATTGAAATTGAATAGAAGTGAATTCAAATTGAAATTGAATAGAAGTGAATTCAAATTGAAATTGAATATAAGTGAATTCAAATTGAAATTGGAAAGAATTGAAATTCAAACTGAATATAAATAAATTGAAATTGAAATTGAATAGAAATGAATTCAAATTGAAATTGAATAGAAATAAATTCAAATTGAATAGAAATGAATTCAAATTGAAATTGAATAGAAGTGAATTCAAATTGAAATTGGAAAGAATTGAAATTCGATCTGAAACTGAATATAAATAAATTCGAATTGAAATTGAATTGAATTGAAAACGAACTGAAATTGAATTAGAAATCAATTTGAATTGAAATCGATTTGAAATGAATTTAAAACGAATTTATATTGGAATATTCAATTTTGATTTGAAATTGAACATGAAGTTGAAACCGTTTTGAAAATGAATTTAAAACGATTTATAAAGCATGTTTTAAAAGGAAATCGATGAAGTATATATTATATATATTATATATATATAATATAATGGCCTGAATAGAACGCGCCGCGCCGCGGCAGTTCGCGAATTTCGACCATTGACTTCGAACGGATATTACGGGAGATCCGACTGTCAGATTCTCTTGAAACCGGAACCGTTGGGTTCGTATCGAAAAGAGCTTTCTAACGAATATTAGAAATTTGAAATCTAATGGTTGGATTTGGAATTATGTCCAAATCAAATTTGAAAAAGGTCGCTGTAAGTGCAGTTCGATGGCCGTTGATGGAAATCGACTGTACGGGCCTTGATAAAATTATTAAAAATAGTAATAATTTGTGTAAAATCATAAGAAATGATTTGGGAAAATTGGGATGAAAAACTCCATATTTGAAAAGATAAAAATAGGTTTTTGTCGAAATGAACTAGTTTTGAACTAGAATTATAATTCTATTTATTTTTAAAATAAATAAATTGGATTTGAAATGGTTTTGAAAATAACCAGAATTTCCAATAATTGCATTGGAATGGATTTGAATCGAAATGGTCTTCGGAATATTTCGATGTTGGATTTCGTGGTTATACAGATGTTGTTATGGAAATTTGAAAGATATTTATATATCGTTATTTCCAATACGATATCTGTTGGTCGTAGAATTTGATATTGAATATAAGCCGTTATATTTTCTATTCAGAACCTCGTATTTAATATCAAATGTGATTTGGGTTTGTCGTGAATGGTGTCTTGATTAACACTGTTCTTGAACCCAGTTGAGAAAAGATTAAATCTTTTTAGTTAGATTTAATGAAGTGTACCAATTAAATAATATTTAATTGGAATTGAATTGATATTGATTTTTGGGTTTATCGTGAACCGTGTTTTAAATGACACTGATTCTTTAACCCAGTTAACGATTAAAACTAAGTGGAGTTTTAATGAATCTTTAATTAGATTGAAAAGATCGAGAATGGAGTATCACCAGTTTTGCTCCAGGCGTTAGTTAAATCTCTAATTAGATTTGAACGTGAAATGGTAATTGAATTTACTAATAACACCGTGGTGTTAGATATGAAGTAAGACCCGTTTTACTTCATGGGATGAATAGGTTGGGATTGGGAAATTAAAACCAATGATTACTTCGGTAAGGTTCGTTAATCTCGACTAGTTGAATCGGAATTCAAAAGGAAATTAGAGAATAAATTCAAGGAATTAGCTTGGATAAAATTAATGGGAACCTTTCCCTATGAATGTGAAATTTAGAAACTAACTGTCGGTTAGCTAAGCAGAATGGTTTTCTGGGTATTGATCTGATGTTGGTTTCGGCCTTCGGGGTTAATATTTGGGGAATTATTCTCTTGATTAATTTACGGTTAGTGACTGATGAATTGGAATGAGGCATATGTTGTGTTTGTGTAACAATTATTTAAAATAATACGCGAGTTATTCGGAAAGACCGGGTTTATCCCATTCTGAATAACTGATACGACGTTAAATCTAAGATGAAGACGGTGGTCGAAGACCGGAGGTCTTCACGTCGTTTGGGTGATTACTGATGATCTTGATTGGGATGTACACCCAAGAAGATGGAAACAGTTGGTGATCGTCCAGACGTACTTGGAGATCGATGGATATGCGGGGTACTAGGTGCCTCTGGTTTCGTTCAGACCCAGAACGAACTTGTAAATGGACTGTGTGTCTGACATTGGATTTCATTCTGTGTGACTGATATCGGTTGCATAGAGTGGTTTGCCTGTGTGGCATGCTAAGACGCAAATGATGAAGGCTTCTGTTGAAAAGCAAAGTCTTGTGGTGATGACCAAAGCACAGCCGGTGTGGCACAGCTTTGTGTAACGTGAATTCGCAAGCCTCGCACCCCGGTTGTGAACCAAAAACGGGAGAGGACCTCAGGGAGGGCCTAGCTAGGGTGGTGTCAGTGACCTACCAGCCCTGACATTTGTATACTTTTCACCTGTGTGGTTGTTGCTGTTGCGAGACGCCTCGGTTTGATCGGACGATCCGGGTCCGATGGAGTCATTCGTTGGCTGATTTACGCCCCAAAGGGCGGGGAAACGTAGTGTTCAGGCATAATAATCCACATCGGTGGACCGGCCCTGTCGCTCCATGGGGCAGTTGCGGCTGTTCCTGAGGCTCGGGCTAGACAGTATCGAATCGGTAGAGGACGATCCCTGGCCTCGGTTCATAGATGGAAATCCAATTTCCAAATACGTGACATTTGCGGTTTTATTTGTAGAGCCTAGTATTGGCGGCATGATATATGGTACCCATGCCGCCTATGATTGATATTTATGATTTGAAGTTGCTTTATACACTATGCACTGATAATTGTATCAAATGATTTGTTTTAAAACGTATCAAGCATTCTTTGGCTGTTATAAGGGAAAACCCTATTCCCCGGCTTGTGTTGCATTATGTGATAGGACCTGGGTCTTATAACAGCTTCATTTTCATTATTTAGCATTGCGCTGTTGTTTTATGCACTGGTATTCTTGGGAGGAAACCCGTTCCGTGTTATACGGCATGGTCCCTTGATTTACCTAACTTTAAAAACAAAGATTAATAACTGTTTTAGTTATCACACCAGTCACATGACTGACCTGGAGTTTATTGTTTTAACCTAAACTCTGGGTGCCCTTATTTTGACATGGGCAGCTAGTAGTTTTGGTTCTGCAGATTTACATTCACAGGATCCTGGTTTACAGCTGGAACGATATCCGGAAAGCTTTGTATCCGTATATCTCCTCTAATTGTGTATTGTATAATTTTCCGCTGCTATGTAATTTATTGTAATCTCTGATATTTCTATGTAATGTATATTCATTTATACTCTGTATATTCTTGCAATCTGATGCATTGTTGTAGTATACAATGAAATGTTCTTCCGTCTGCGTTCTGTTGTGGCTTGTTCACGAACTATCCGCGCTTTTCTTACCGGGGAAGTTCGGGTCGTCTCAGTTGGTATCAGAGCTTTGGTTTACAAAGCTCAGAGAACAAGACACATTAGAACCATACGAAAGAATTCATCAGATATTGGATTAGTAATATCCAATTAGAATGACTCGTTAGAGATGGGATCAGTAGTATCCTAGAACGAGTGTAAAGAGTATATTTTTGAAAGTAAACACAAATTTTGTTTTGAAAATTTAAATCAACTATTCGTATTTGATTATTTATTCTATATTGATTTGGGCAATCCAATATATAGAGATTTTGCATATATGTCTTGTAAACGTGTATTCAAATTTTTAATATACTGGGTAGATATAGAATCCCTCTAGTGCCCGGGGATAATTCTGGTAACGGGGCACCGTCGCCAGTATTTATTTTCGAGTAACGAAAGTGAGATTTCTATATATTTCCTATTGACTGGTGTGAGAACCGAAACTAGATAGGGCCTATTGTTGTGATTTGGCATCAAAAACCTGATTTTTGACTATATAACAAAGTTATGAATTTCAAATGATAATTCACTAATTGATTGATGTTTGTGTTGTTTGTTTAATTGTTTCATAATTTTGAGCCATTATGCCTAATTGAATCAAATATTGAACTGTATTGAAAATTGGTCGCATTTGCTTGCATATACATGTACTTACATTGAACAGGTCATAGCAAGGAGGCTAGAGCAGAGAATAAAATTTGTTTTCCCGACAAATAGGTACATGTTTACTATAATTTACTGTTTTGTTTGGGTGATGATGATTTTATGAGCCTATTGGCTAGCCGCTTGGCTTTTTCTTTTTCTTTTTGAGATCAGAGGGCCTGTATGGCAATTTCGGGATTTTCCCGTGGCTCCAGGTGCAGGGGAGGTTATGGCGAATTTTTTTGAAAATTTAGGGTGTTAGCCAAATTTTTGAAGAATTTGAAAATTCTCAGAAACTGAAAAGTTGGAGAATGGAAGCCAGATCGAACGTAGAGTTGATTAATCAAACCACTTTCGACTTTGTTCCTTTTCGGGGACGAAAAGTTTTAAGTGGGGGAGAGTGTAACAACCCGGAAATCTGGGCCAGTTTAAAAATTTTATTTCGGCAATTTTAGCGAATTTTGATTATTTAAAATGAATTATTTTAAATAATATCGACGAGAAATTTATTTTGAATATAATTCGAACGTATATATTTATATAGATCGTCGTTAAAATATAAATATTTATTTTAAATTATAAAAGGAATTGAAAATGGCGCGGTAGTTCGATAATTCAATTTCAAAATTCAAATGAATGTACCGGGTGCAAAATAAACCAGATTTTAGTGAAACCAAAAATATTTGAATCTAATTGTGGCTGTCTTTCCAACGAATCCGAAAAATTGAAATTTCATAACGGGAATCAAAAGATATGTCCAGTTGAAAATTTTGAAAAGTCGCTATGGAATTCAGGCCCTTAAAAATGGAAATTTTGCAAACGACCTCGGATTTCGACGAAACCACTTTTGTTGGATCCGGGATGTCTAGTTATTGCTAGGTTTCAAATTTCATAATTTTTCGAATCATTATGTGAGCGTGGCAAAGGAAAATGTGTTTGACCAGTTTCAGTTGATTTTAATCGACTGGAAAATGGTCATTTTTCCAACGGTCTCAGAATTCGGCGAAATTAGTTTTGTTAGGACCATATCGTCAATACGAAGCTAGAAAATATTTTTCTGGAATTTTTCGAGTTAGTATGTGACCCCAGTAAATTGAAATGCGCGTTCAAAATTCCATATATAGAGTTATATGTTGATTTTGACGAAAACTGATCGAAACGATCGAATCAGCTTGCGATACATATCCCATTGTGTTCGTAATGGGGGTAATTAGCTAGGGACGACAGGCGGTGGGCCTCGTTTCGAGTTCAAATTAAAAAGTAACATCAGGAATTATAAAATAAATAAATATATATTAATATATAAAGGGTCAAAGCCCTTTTCTCCTTCCATTCACAGTCAAAAAAGAAAAAAGAAAAACCCGCCCTAGCCCTCGATCCCGTCGCCCCTGGACGTCACCGCCCGACGCTGCTCCACCTCCGCCTCCCCCCCCACGTAGTCGCCGTTCATCCCCGACCCTCCTCCCTTGACCGCGACCCTTCCCTTCCCCTCTCTCTTCCGTTCTCTCTTCTTCCCGCTCCAACACCCAAATCCTACACCCGAGCGCCGCCTCATCGGACCCCCACCTCCGCCGCTTCTTCTTCTCCCCCCTCCTCAGGCTGTTGCGCCCCCTTCTTCTTCCCCCTTTTCTTCAATTTTAAAACCCATCGCCGGAAAACCCAAAGCGCCACGCCTCCGACCAATGGAGCACCACCAAACCCCCCCTGAGACGCCATCAGCAGCCACAAACCTTCCCTTCTGTGAAAAAAACCTGTAAGTGTTTTAATTTAAATTTCTTTGAATACTTAGTTTAATTTAATCAAAAATCATTGTTTTAAAACTATAAAACTAACTCGATTTTAGTAGTAAAAATTCGATTTTTATATATTGAATAGCATAGTAAAAATTCGATTTTTATATATTGAATAGCATAGTAAAAATTCGATTTTTATATATTGAATATCATAGTAAAAATTCGATTTTTATATATTGAATAGCATAGTAAAAATTCGATTTTTATATATTGAATAGCAAAGTAAAAATTCGATTTTTATATATTGAATAGCAAAGTAAAAATTCGATTTTTATATATTGAATAGCAAAGTAAAAATTCGATTTTTATATATTGAATAGCATAGTAAAAATTCGATTTTTATATATTGAATAGCAAAGTAAAAATTCGATTTTTTTATATTGAATAGCATAGTAAAAAATTCGATTTTTATATATTGAATAGCAAAATAAAAATTCGATTTTTATATATCGAATAGCGAAGTAAAAATGTGATTTTTACATATGTAGAGAATAGGGGCAAAGAAAGTGACAAGAGGCGAGAACGGCGAAGATTTCTACAAAGAAGAGTCGTGGAATCGGATTAGCTAATCGGTGAGAATTTCTCACTCTTTAAATTAATTTTCTAGTTATAAATATATATTAGGATGCAGACGGTGTTTAGTAACACCCGACACCCGTCGTCCACAGACCATGGACGGCTTGTATGCTTGTTTGTTTGATTTTGTTGTGTAGTTGATTGTGTGATGTGATGTGAAATGAAATAAAATATTTATATAGTTAAAATATTTTATAGTTAAAAATAGAATTTTTAACATGTATATGAAATGAAATAAAAATAAACAAATCGGACGATTTGTTTATATACACACATTTGACTGATATTGATTAGGATGATAAATTTTACACATCGCCCAACTGCATAAATAAAATCTGTGTTTGATTGTTTGAATCCCCACACGGGTATTGGGATGATATATGACATACACTAGTCCCAATAATTAGCTGTATGTCGATCAATTGATTGACAGTCTGTTATAAGCGTTAGATATTTATATTTGATGCTTATACAGTGTAGAATGCACTTTGGATGATGGTTGATTATTTGTCATCGTTGATATATACATGTGTTGTAGAAAATCCACATAATTAACATTATATGGTAATTGTTTGGGCCTCATTCCAGTTTTGAAAATAAAATATTTGAAATAGAGTATTTGAAAATAGAAATATATGAAGCCGTGTTGATTAGATTTACGCCATTTTGACGTGAACGATATTTATATCGATTTCATTCATTTTATAACGAATATTGAAAGTGAATTCAAATTGAAATTTTGAAAAGAATTGAAATTCAAACTGAAACTGAATATAAATAAATTCAAATTGAAATTGAATAGAAATGAATTCAAATTGAAATTGAATAGAAATAAATTCAAATTGAAATTGAATAGAAATGAATTCAAATTGAAATTGAATAGAAATGAATTCAAATTGAAATTGAATAGAAGTGAATTCAAATTGAAATTGAATAGAAGTGAATTCAAATTGAAATTGAATAGAAGTGAATTCAAATTGAAATTGGAAAGAATTGAAATTCAAACTGAAACTGAATATAAATAAATTCAAATTGAAATTGAATAGAAATGAATTCAAATTGAAATTGAATAGAAATAAATTCAAATTGAAATTAAATAGAAATGAATTCAAATTGAAATTGAATAGAAGTGAATTCAAATTGAAATTGGAAAGAATTGAAATTCGAACTGAAACCGAATATAAATAAATTCGAATTGAAATTGAATTGAATTGAAAACGAACTGAAATTGAATTAGAAATCAATTTGAATTGAAATCGATTTGAAATGAATTTAAAACGAATTTATATTGGAATATTCAATTTTGATTTGAAATTGAACATGAAGTTGAAACCGTTTTGAAAATGAATTTAAAACGATTTATAAAGCATGTTTTAAAAGGAAATCGACGAAGTATATATTATATATATTATATATATATAATATAATGGCCTGAATAGAATGCGTCGCGCCGCGGCAGTTCGCGAATTTCGACCATTGACTTCGAACGGATATTACGGGAGATCCGACCGTCGGATTCTCCTGAAACCGGAACCGTTGGGTTCGTATCGAAAAGAGCTTTCTAACGAATATTAGAAATTTGAAATCTAACGGTTGGATTTGGAATTATGTCCAAATCAAATTTGAAAAAGGTCGCTGTAAGTGCAGTTCGATGGCCGTTGATGGAAATCGACTGTACAGGCCTTGATAAAATTATTAAAAATAGTAATAATTTGTGTAAAATCATAAGAAATGATTTGGGAAAAATTGGGATGAAAAACTCTATATTTGAAAAGATAAAAATAGATTTTGATCGAAATGAACTAGTTTTGAACTAGAATTATAATTCTATTTATTTTTAAAATAAATAAATTGGATTTGAAATGGTTTTGATAATAACCAGAATTTCCAATAATTGCATTGGAATGGATTTGAATCGAAATTGTCTTCGGAATATTTCGATGTTGGATTTCGTGATTATACAAATGTTGTTATAAAAAATTGAAAGATATTTATATATCGTTATTTCCAATACGATATCTGTTGGTCGTAGAATTTGATATTGAATATAAGCCGATATATTTTCTATTCAGAACCTCGTATTTAATATCAAATGTGATTTGGGTTTGTCGTGAATGGTGTCTTGATTAACACTATTCTTGAACCCAGTTGAGAAAAGATTAAATCTTTTTAGTTAGATTTAATGAAGTGTACCAATTAAATAATATTTAATTGGAATTGAATTGATATTATTTTTGGGTTTATCGTGAACCGTGTTTTAAATGACACTGATTCTTTAACCCAGTTAACGATTAAAACTAAGTGGAGTTTTAATGAATCTTTAATTAGATTGAAAAGATCGAGAATGGAGTATCACCAGTTTTGCTCCAGGCGTTAGTTAAATCTCTAATTAGATTTGAACGTGAAATGGTAATTGAATTTACAGATAACACCGTGGTGTTAGATATGAAGTAAGACCCATTTTACTTTATGGGATGAATAGGTTGGGATGGGGAAATTAAAACCAATGATTACTTCGGTAAGGTTCGTTAATCTCGACTAGTTGAATCGGAATTCAAAAGGAAATTAGAGAATAAATTCAAGGAATTTATCTTGGATAAAATTAATGGGAACCTTTCCCTATGAATGTGAAATTTAGAAACTAACTGTCGGTTAGCTAAGCAGAATGGTTTTCTGGGTATTGATCTGATGTTGGTTTCGGCCTTCGGGGTTAATATTTGGGGATGATTAATTTATGGTTAGTGACTGATGAATTGGAATGAGGCGTATGTTGTGTTTGTGCAACACTTATTTAAAATAATACGCGAGTTATTCGGAAAGACCAGGTTTATCCCATTCTGAATAACTGATACGACGATAAATCGAAGATGAAGACAGTGTTCGAAGACCGGAGGTCTTCACGTCGTTTGGGTGATTACTGATGATCTTGATTGGGATGTACACCCAAGAAGATGGAAACAGTTGGTGATCGTCCAGACGTACTTGGAGATCGATGGATATGCGGGGTACTAGGTGCCTCCGGTTTCGTTCAGACCCAGAACGAACTTGTAAATGGACTTTGTGTCTGACATTGGATTTCATTCTGTGTGACTGATATCGGTTGCATAGAGTGGTTTGCCTGTGTGGCATGCTAAGATGCAAATGATCAAGGCTTTTGTTGAAAAGCAAAGTCTTGTGGTGATGACCAAAGCACAGCCGGTGTGGCATAGCTTTGTGTAACGTGAATTCGCGAGCCTCGCACCCCGGTTGTGAACCAAAAACGGGAGAGGACCTCAGGGAGGGCATGCGTTTCTTTCTAGCTAGGGTGGTTTCAGTGCCCTACCAGCCCTGACATTTATATGCTTTTCACCTGTGTGGTTGTTGCTGTTGCGAGGCGCCTCGGTTTGATCGGACGATCCGGGTCCGATGGAGTCATTCGTTGGCTCATTTACGCCCCAAAGGGCGGGGAAACGTAGTGTTCAGGCATAATAATCGACATCGGTGGACCGACCCTGTCGCTCCATGGGGCAGTTGCGGCTGTTCCTGAGGCTCGGGCTAGACAGTCTCGAATCTGTAGAGGACGATCCCTGGCCTCGGTTCATAGATGGAAATCCAATTTCCAAATACGTGACATTTGCGGTTTTATTTGTAGAGCCTAGTATTGGCGGCATGATATATGGTACCCATGCCGCCTATGATTGATATTTATGATTTGAAGTTGCTTTATACACTATGCACTGATAATAGTATCAAATGATTTGTTTTAAAACGTATCAAGCATTCTTTGGCTGTTATAAGGGAAAACCCTATTCCCCGGCTTGCGTTGCATTGTGTGATAGGACCTGGGTCTTATAACAGCTTCATTTTCGTTATTTAGCATTGCACTGTTGTTTTATGCACTGGTATTCTTGGGAGGAAACCCGTTCCGTGTTATACGGCGTGGTCCCTTGATTTACCTAACTTTAAAAACAAAGATTAATAACTGTTTTAGTTCTCACACCAGTCACATGACTGACCTGGAGTTTATTGTTTTAACCTAAACTCTGGGTGCCCTTATTTTGACACGGGCAGCTAGTAGTTTTGGTTCTGCAGATTTACATTCATAGGATCCTGGTTTACAGCTGCAACGATATCTGGAAAGCTTTGTATTCGTATATCTCCTCTAGTTGTGTATTGTATAATTTTCCGCTGCTATGTAATTTATTGTAATCTCTGATATTTCTGTGTAATGTATATTCATTTATACTCTGTATATTCTTGTAATCTAATGCATTGTTGTAGTATACAATGAAATATTCTTCCGTCTGCGTTCTGTTGTGGCTTGTTCACGAACTATCCGCGCTTTTCTTACCGGGGAAGTTCGGGTCGTCTCACGCACCCTGTATCGATATTTCGGGATTTCAAAATATGAGTCAATCTACCGGTATTATTATATTTTTGGGATCGGGACACCTCGTTGAGCACGAATGTACTCTTACTTCTGTCCGTACATAAGAGTAATTTCAGGAACAGAGATAAACGGAATTTTATATAATGGATACCTATAAAAATCTAACTATATAAAATAAAATAATAAGACACACATGAAACTACAACGATGTACATAGAAGACTAAACGGGTATAGAAATTGTGAGGCAGACGTAAGCATGAAAATATGGGCACCTTACACATGTATATTCTAAACTCACAGCACATACTACAGAATAGGAAACATCGATCCTATAAGTATGGCAATACATACCCTTACCTTGCCTAAAAACATCTTTTCATAATTAATGGCGACGTGCAAACTACCATACGCTGTCATACTCGAACCTACTCCTCTACAATAAAAAAGCAGCGCCTACTCTAAGCTAGAAGTAATACAGACCTTATCCCACTTTCCTCTATTCCGTATATATAAATACAAAGCTTCTCCATGGATCTGAAAGGCAACAGCCGAAGAAATAAATGGCTTCTTATAAGCCAAATACCCCACCTAAAAATCCATAACTTATATATTTTAAATACTGGGTGCGTGGGATGGGAACTTGATCACGGTGCGGGGAGGGGTTCACTTGAAGACGAAAGGATGATGTTTAGGGTAACGCAGGCGCATGAGGGTGACGAAGGATGTTCTGATGGATTGTGGAGGGAAACATGAAGAGAATGGTGAAAGAAGGGGATGTCAACATGGTATATTTGCAGTGGTGATGAAGCTTTCATGCTTATGGAGTTGGAGTGGTTTAAAAATAGTGCTGCGAGAGGGCGTTAAAAACATGGGATATATGCCGATGAGAAGGGACGGTATGGTTTATTTTGAGGAGGAGAGTTGTGTTAAATGGTGGTTGCGTGTCATAGTGGAGCGCATGTATGGGTGTCAACGTAAGGGGGGGTGCATGAGTGGAAGTAACAGGTGTATGATGGTAGGAAAAATGGAAAGAGAGATGCTGGAGTGGAACGGGAAGTATAGTGTTGTATCGGAGGTCATCTCGAAGCAGTTGTGTGGTGCTTGCGAGCTGTTCTTTGGAAGTGGCATGTGAGGGGTACTTTGGTGACATCGGTGAAGGAGTAATGGCGGCAAAAGAAGTATACACGTGGAAGGATGTGATAATATGTGTACATATGGGCTAACGTTTTGGTATTAAGAATGGTTTTTATATAGTAGTTAAGTAAGAAAAGAAGAGGGTGCGACAGCACTGTTTAGGAAGTCAACATGGTGATCAAATGCATAACGAAGTCAGCGTGTATACGAGAAGCACTGTCTAGGCAACGTTGTTTAAAAGGAAAACAAAGCAGTGTCATTTAAGTCAGCGTGTGAGTGGAGTTTTGGCGGCACACTGAAGTTGCTCGGATCGAAGAACTGGAGTTGCTCGAATCAAAGAAATGCAGTATTCAAGGAGGAGAAATGACGTTCGGATTGTTTCAGGAGGCAGAAGATATTATACGGGGAAGCAGATGTGAATAAAGCATGGAAGTGGTAAATTGGTGTGGGCCAAATTTATGGGTCGAGCCCGTGCAAAGAAGAAGAAAAAGAAAGTGAAAGTTGAAACTAGGCAAAATGGAGAAATATGCGACGATCTTAGTTCTGAAGTGGACAAGGTAAGGAAATATTAATCGTGGGGTTTTGAGAACGGGGTGAGCCAATATTAAAAGTTGAAAAATGAAATGGGTTGCGTTGGAATCGCAACAATGAGTACGACACGGTCAAGCTAGTCGGATTGGCTATGGAGCTATTGGAAATTTTAACGTCTGATCTAGGGTACCGACGCAAATCGTTTTTAACGGTTAACACGCCAAGGTGAGTAAATTCACTGACTCTGCTCTATTTTTAAATATTATAATATTGGTTGAATGTTGTGTGATGGTCGCTTCGGTAGATTACAATTAATATGGTTGAAATATACATATCGTCGTATATGTACACATCATCGATTGGACACTGATTCCACCGATTAGGATATCCCCTAGTATAGAGTTAGTGTAAATTGTGTTGACTGACATCTGTGGATGCGGAAATCGGTTGGAGGAATCCGACCGGATTCCTTGATAATTATATGTACTGTTTGTTTTGTATGAACCCAAATTATATTTAAAACCCCATGTGAATATTGATGTTGAACGGAATTTCAACATCTGTTTCGATAAATCAATAAACGATATCAATTTAGAAAGTGATAACAGTCGACCGTAAAACCATCGTTTTGTTAAGGAGTTGATTGGCCGTCAGGCAAATCAACGAGGTTAATTATAAAAATTATATTTTTATAATTAAAAAGAAGATTTAAATTTATAATAGAAGTTCTATTATAAATCAGTATTTTTGAGTTCGTTTTTATAAAATAAATAAAAACGATTGATGATATTTAAATAAGTTTATAAAGCAGAAATTATCCGAAGATTAAGTATTTGGATAATAATATTTAAGATAAACAAATTTTAGAAATATTATTAGATTAATTATATTAATCTAATGAGAAGTAATTAAGATCAGTTAACGAATTTACTGATGAAATGAAGTTGATTTAATCAACTGTTATTTGGAAAATGATTATTAGATTAATTGGCCTTTAATTAATCTAATGAAAACAGTTTAGAGATAAATGAGATTTAATTACCTTTTAATTTAAGAAGTTATCAATAGAACTGTGGAATAGAGAAAGCGAAAGGTTAATGTGGAATATAAATAATCGAAAAACAACTGAGTTCAAAATAAAGTTGTGGTATTATAAAACCATATTCCAAAATAAAACAAGGAGATACGATTTGATGTATATTATAAGAAATAAGGAGTTTAGAGTTACGAACGTATATCTGTTCTAAGATAAGAACGTTGTCGATCAAGGTCTGAGAGGTAAATAGAATACCCCAATTTGAACGGCTTCACTATTATCAAGGAACGATAACAGTTTGTAACGGAAAGAGATGTCAAGATGTGTATAAAAGGAATACGGCAGCGTATTGCCAGTCTTAGAATTTATAGCGATAAAATAACGCTGTTGATAAGATAAGTGTGTCTGTTATGTCAAGATTAGTTATAACAAAGAATATTACAGCATATGACAAGTTGAACTATAGCAATAAAATAACGCTGTTGATAAGGTAAGTGTGACTGTAATGTTGAGATTAGTTATAAGGGAAATATTACAGCGTATGACAAGTTTAGAACTATAGCGACAAATTAACTGCTGTTGATTAAACTTAAGCGTGACTTTTATATATAGCAGCACTTTCTAGGCAATGTAACAGTTTGGTTTGAAATCCACTTATTCTAGAGTAATAAGTAACGACGTTTGTTGAAAGAAATATAAGAAAGAGTTTAGAAAAAGAATTGGGGAATCGTATTAGAAAACCATTACAACATTTCGATGTTCGAAATGTGATTAGAATTTAACCGTTAGGATTTGGATCTAGAATTCGACGATGTCGAATGTATTAAAGTAAATCATTTTTAGGAATTATTCTGATGGGATAATTAACATTTAGTTTTAAACAAATAAATGTTAATAGGATAGGAATCAGTATTTAGTTATAAACTTGATATCGATTTGATAAGAAGTTGACTTAGAAACAGAGTTTATAAAGTGGAATAGGAATATAAAAGTAGGAAAGAGATTGTCGATAAACAAGATAAGGGAAATTATTACGTAAATAAAGAGTTATATGATAAAGATGTTCAGGTCTCTAATTAAGGGATGGTATTCACATTTCAAAGTGAATAATGTTTTAAAGGTGAACGTTGGGCCGATTAAAAGGTTAAAATGAATTGGAAATATTTTCCAATGTATATAGGTTAGATTATCCAAGTATGGAAATAAAGTACGTAATAATAATGGAAATGATTCGGACATTAATAGCATATGTTTTCTGGAACATGAAAGAATAAGAGTTTATCATAACTAGAAATGTTTTCCAAGAAGTGTAAAAAGGATAAAACGGGATTTGAGAAATATCTGGTAAGATATGGGAATTCGAATAATAAACACGAATGATAAATAAAAAGTACCCGTGTTTATGTGATGTTAGTTATACATTAGAAATGGATGTTGTTTTTACTCCGATAGTTAAATAACCGACTATCGAAGTGTTTTGACCATCGTTGTCAATACAGAGAGACTGGTTGGATATATTATCCGGAAACCACTCCGTATAGGCATAAGCGCTGCGAAATAGATATGCTGAAGATAATTGAAGAAGGAGTTAAATGCAAGGGTCGTCCAGTTCCAGAATAATGGTTTATGTTTGTCCAGTCCCAGGACAACTTGTATGGACGAGTGTCTGACAGAGTATACCTAGTAAATCACGTACGGTTGATCTCTTAAAGGTATTATGTCTGGTGGCGGAGGAATTCGTTCCTCTTAGCTTTTTATACCCGTAATATGTTTGGGAATCGATTAGTGAATTGACGGGTTTGACGATGTGGCATTCAAAGTGAATAGTGCTCAGATGTTCTGAAGATAGACGTAGCCTCTAGCCTCACAACCGGGAATGACAGAAGTTGGGCTAGGCAGCGTGGCTAGTTGGGTTATCCCCAAGCAGGGTGTATTGTCACCGATCTAGAGAAGATTCATATTTATACTTCTTTTCGATTCTGTATCTTCGAATGACGGTTGGATGGCCTACAACTGTGGTGGCAATATATTCGCGACACTCAAGCTAAATGAGTGAGCGGTCATGTGTGGCTGGGTTGCAAGACGTTCTTGTTGAACCCTGAGTGTATCCCCTCTAGAGTACACTATTCAGAAGG
The DNA here is from genome assembly GCA_030737875.1 of Allium sativum. Lineage (NCBI taxonomy): Eukaryota > Viridiplantae > Streptophyta > Magnoliopsida > Asparagales > Amaryllidaceae > Allium > Allium sativum. Next base: position 224,592,108 of record CM060923.1, on the reverse strand, counting down.
TGCTCCTATACCTTGTCTGTTGAAATCCATTCTCCAATAAGCGCCATGCGGTTTATGATTTTATACTTTATATATGTGGTGCGTGAGATGCAAGCGTTCTGCTACTTGTATAATTATTTGTTTAGACATTATCATAATATCACTGGTTTTTGATATCAAGAATACTTTGGGTTATAGTAAGGTAAAAGCCATCCATGTTTATGTGTGGGTCAGTCTTACTATTGTCTTCTTATTTGAAAAGGATTTTCAAAGTAAACAGTATGGTTGGAATTTACTCACACCAGTCCGATGACTGACCCAGAGTTTATTTTGTTTGTGTTTTCCCTAAACTCTTGGGTGCCCAAATTTTGTACGGGCAGTCAAGTGTTTCAGGATTTTACAGATTCACTTGGAGGGGCTTAAAGCAGGAGTTTTCACCGTTAGATATTTAGAGATAATTTCCGCTGTGATGTATATGAGTTACACTCTGATATGGTGTGTATATATACAAATTCAGATTTGTATTTCAAAGTTATGTTGTAATAAAATTTATTCATTCCGCTGTGAGTTTCGTGATTACTCTGATTCTGATGTTCAGTGAGTTCTTCTTCTTCTATTATATTAGTTCTATCTTTTCTATCTCATCCTCTTAATTCTTTCAAAAATGACACGGTTTTCAAGGTATCGAAAATCGCTCCATTACAGTATGTATATACAATTTCTGATTTGTATTTCAAAAGTTATGTTATATAGTATATTTTATTCATTCCGCTGTGAGTTTGTGATCTTCGTTTTCTTCTTTTCTAATATTTCTTTCTTTCTATTTCTCACCCTCTAACTTCTTTCTAATAATGAGTCGTATTTCTGTGCAAATTTGGGTTGGACATGTGGTGTTATTAGTCGACTCGAAGAGTACGGAAATTCGGGTCATTACATTTGGTATCAGAGCTGAAGGTTGAGTGATAACCTTGGCTCTGTGGCGTAATTCAATAGAGATGGGGTTAGTAATACCCTAGACTGAGTTTGAGTGTATATATATGAGCGCGTATTTGTAGATTTGATATAAAATTGTTTTATATTGGGTTGACTGGTTTGTTGTGTGGTTTATGAATTCTGGTCGATACAGGATGTACAACTGTATCGATAGGTGTTTCTAAACTCTCGAACAAAACAATTCGACGCAGTATTGTTTAAAAGATGGGTAAATAATATAATTTTGCCCAAAAGATATTTTTGATACAAAAGGGATAATTTTCTGAAATTGTTGAATGTGTTGATTGTTATTACAATCAAATGGAATTATAAAATATTAAAGTGGGTATATATAACCAAATTAAATTTTTATATGAATGAGATATACAAATAAGCTATATTGGAATTGGATTCAAGCCAAAATTGGAATTTGAATTCCTGGAATTTAGAAGTATTTTTTTTGAGATATTATAAAGAAATATAGCATTACCTGAAGGTATTTTTGAATAAGAATAGTTTTTAAATAGACTTTGAAAGTGATTAAGCACTGAAATTTCTTTAGTGGCGAGAAAATAATTCTGATAATGGGTCGCGACATTATCGGTACTCATTTTCAAGTTTCTGAATGACGGATTGCTACCATAAAAATTTGTTGATTGGAATTTAGCTTGAAAAGAAAAAGTTATTTATATAAAATCTAAGTGTTTTGAATTTGCAAAAGATTATAAATATATATGTATAATATATATGATTTCAAAACTGATTGGAAATAAAACCCGGGAATTTGAATTCTGAAATAAAAATTTAACTTGTATAAGTTGAATAGATTGAACTGGTAAAAATGTATCAAATGAATTGAAATTAAATTTAACTTAAATAAAATTGGATTGGATTAGAAATAATTCAGAATAAAATTAAATAAAGATAAATGCTGAGATTCGAATTATTAATACGAATTTGACTTATGAAGAAGCAAGTGAGTATATTAGATGTTGTTGATTGGAATTGAATTGGATTCAAGCATAATAAGTGGATTGACTTAAATAGAAATCAGACCTGAATTGATAAGATGGAAGTTGGATTGATTTGAAACCAACTGGAAATGGATATATGTATGCTGAGCAGATATTGAATGGAAGAAAATGCAAGAGATAGAATTTTTCTCGATAAAAAGGTACATGTTTACAATATTACTTGGGTTGATGATTTTATGAGCCTATGGGGCAAGCCGCTTGGCTTTACAATTTTCTTTTGGATTGGAGAAGGCCTAGAAAGGCGAGTTGTGGTTGTACCGATTGAGCCATGCAGAGGAGATGCTGCCGAAATTTTTTCAGAATTTAAAGTGTTAGAAAATTTTTCAGAATTTTTGAAATTTTTCGTTAATAAGAATAAATTAATATTTTAATTGAAACAAATTTGTCCAGTTAAACTGAAGTTAAGAATTAAATAAAAAGGAATTTTGGACCTAGTTAATAGGGAATATAACATCTTTTCCTACCTTAGCAATTTCGAGGACGAAATTATTTTAAGGGGGAAGGAATGTAACGGCCCGGATTTTCAGTCGTTGAATTCTGAATATTTAAATTTATTTTAAATATTTTATTTTGAATTATATATAGGAATTTATGACGAATTTATTTACAAAACTAAGTTTGAACGTTAATTTAATATAATTTTAAAACGAGTTCAAAATGGCGCAGTAGTTTGAAAATTCGATTTCAAATTTTAAATGAATGTACAGGATTCAAAATAAATCGGATTTTAGCGAAACAAGAAATATTTGAATCTGTTTGAAAATATCTTTCCAAATAATGTGAAAAATCCAGATTTCATAGCGGAAATAAAAAGTTATGTCCAAATCAAATTTTCAGAAGGTCGATGTAGTATCGCCTATAGGACATAACGGTTATTTAATTATATTTAAGTATCGGTCTTGAATTTGGACAAGATAATTTTGAGGCATAGTGACAATTTAATTTTTAGAATTTTGCTATAATTTTTAATTAATTAATACGCAACTTTTTATTTGGGATATTTTGCACCATATATCAATATTTTGGGGTTTCATAATATAAGTTAAACTACCAATATTATTATACTTTTAGGACCATGACACATTACTGATCATAGCTATATTTTTATTTCTGTTGACCGAAATCTGTACATTAAAAGAAGAGTGTCGAAATCATTTAGACTTAAATAAACAAAGAAAATAACCAACTTATACACCCATGCATGTTTCGTTCACTGCTAAAATATTAAGTATATGCTACACCTGCCATTTGCACATGCTAGAAAGATCAAATGCAGACCTACACAACAAATTGAATTCGCATGCCTATTCTTAAACCCGAGTGGACCAACCTATATTTGGTACTAGCTGCAAAAGTGGAAAACAAACAAGTACCAAAGCCATTTAATGAAATATAAAACTTTGTCTTCATTCAACAGCGTTGGTGTCAAGAAAATGCAAGCCGTGTTTGCCAAGGTTACTTTTCGTGAGAGCCAAGAAATTTAACTCCGTGCCAGCCAAGCAATTCCTTCCTTTAAATATTTGGCATTTCTCTCTCATTCTCAGACAGAAACCGAAACTTCATAAACAAATTAATAATCACAAACTCAGATTCGTGTAATTCCTTAAACTGAGTGCTACTTTCCCCTGTAATTTAGCAACGCTCGGTCACCATTTCAGCTTGTTCATGCTTTCACCATGGTCTAAGTTTTCGTCGTCGATGATGATGGGTTCAACCGGAGTCGTAGGAGTTCTGGCCATGGTTTTTTTTGGGATTTACTTATCGACGAGGAGGTGTGTGCAGATGCGGTCTGATTGGGGTGATTCGGATGTGTTGCTGTGTCGATGCTTCCACTGTGTTGAGGCGGTGGTGTGTCTTGATGAGGTGGAGGAACTGACAAAGTTGTGGTGGATCCGGTGGCCATTGGTGAACGCAGTCGAGTTTGAATTATAAAGGAACAGTTTACGTTTGGGCTTCAATGTGGGTGGATGGAGATTTCGGCATTGAGGAGGGTGGTGTTATCAAACAAGAAAGCGGTGGATGTATGATAGTGGTACGGATGGGTCATGATAGTGAGGAGGCTGGGTTTTTCTGTGTTTTCTTTTCGCGTCAAACTGGTAGAACGAATTGCAGATAGTAGTGTTAAACAAGGTTAAGTAAAGAGTTAAAATGGTTACAAATAAATATATAAAGAAATGGAATGTCCTGGTGTTTGAAATGGGGTATGATAATGGCGGCATGGGAGTTAAACTTAAACATGGTTAATGTTGTTATTTGAGTTCGGTAGCAGGTATTTTTGGGAAGAGGGGATTTAGCACTATGAAGCGTGAAATTAGGAGTAGAGATTTGATGTCAAAAGTTTCGACATAGCTGAAGATATTGAGATGGGTAAAGGGTGAAATGAGACGGCGTGATTAAAAGTAAGTTGCTGTGTGAATAATTTTGGGGAAGACAGGATTTGTTTTGGTGTTTAGCAGCCTAATACATGAGTGTTTGCATCTATATTCTCCATGAACCTGGAGATGATCCAAACTTGCAAGTGCATGCTGAACACCTCTGCACACTTGTAACGACCCAGATTTTTATCGATTTATTTTAAATATTTAATGTGTTTTTTTAAATATTGAGTTGATAAAATAAATGGATTTTATATTTAGTTGTCGATTTAACTATCGATATACGATTTATTTCAAATTTATATAATTATCGTAATACGGAAATGGATTTAACTGAATTCAAAATTAAAAAAAAACCGAATCAAAAACAATTCAGATAATCAGTTTTAATTCTATTTGAATATAGACGACGATAATAATAATAAATTATCAAAGAATTTATTTGTGTTGAATTTAAATTTATTTTATATCAATTTAATATGGTTATTTTATATATACGTTCGAATTAAAATTTATAATCTATTATGTTGAGTTTAGAATAGTGTTATAACGCTGAAACAGCAGTGGTTACATTGAAATAGCGGTTCGTGATGTCGAGTTATGAACCCCGATATATTTTTAGTGGATAAGCACGAGATCAAATCGATATCTGTTTAAAATAAAGTGAAAATCTCTTTAAATCAAATCAATATCGTTTTAAAAAGGTAAAAAAATATCTTTAAGTCAAATAAAATTAATGGCCTTGTACAATTTGTTCCTTATATGCGTCTATATATTTGGCCTCACCTCCACTATTTTTCCCATTCTCAGATTCATTGCCATCATTCTTTCTGTCCATTTCTAAAACCATGGAAATGAAAATCGTTGTTTCCATCCTCTGTTCTCTAGCATGCTAAAATCAAAAGTCATTCAAAGCCTTTACTTCTGTTCCTCTTTCTCAGTAATCGAAACAAAAATGGTAGCCGCGACTTATCCTCACAAATGAAAAACAAATCGAGAACTTTATATGTTTACAAATAAAGAGCTGGAAATCGCGAAAATCCTGGAGCTCGACTCAAGGCCACCAACGTTCGTTATTGGAGGAAGGGGTCGTTGTCGATTCAGGAAGTCTGAGCTTAACATTGTCGCGATTACGAAGGGTCGTAAGTGATGCGATGTGAGGTATATAAGGCACTGCGATTTCAGGAGGAGGCCGACTTTGGTTACGGGTTTGTTGAGGGTACGATTGTTGGGAGGAGCGGTGATTTTGGTGAAGGCCGAACAGTGTGAACGCGATGATGGTGATCGTGTGGAGTCCGATGCACTGTAGTGGAGAACGATGTAGATTTGAAGTGCGGACCCATGGGGTTTCGATCTCCGTTGTTTGGGGATGGTGCGTGTTTGAGGATGAAACTGTGGGGTTGAGTGCGATAGTAGGAAGGCGTTTGATGGATTGTCAAAGTGGATTGTAGTTTTAGGAGATGTTCGTGGATGGATCGAGGAGTTTACAACAAATATTAAGGTGCTAGGTATATTTGTTCGTGATTACTGGGGTAGATTCGTAGCTACGAGATATGGATTAATTGGATATTCGACGAATACAAATCAAGGAGAGTAAATCTCACTCACTGTTTTATATTTAAATTTATTTTTATCGTTAAAAATAAATTTGTTGGTTGCTTGGGTGCATGAATGAATTGTTGAATTATTGTGGTTATTGGATATTTCCCGCAGTATTATTAGCGGATGCCCGCAGTATCAATAGCGGATGACCCTGCCCCCACGTATATAAGTGGATCCCCTTTTATACCGCGATACCCTGCCTTGAAGCAGGATTGGTATTATTTTTGTTGACTAACATCTGTGGATGCAGGGAAAACAGGTTGGAGGGATCCAATTGGATTCCTCAAATTTATTTATTGTTGTTTGCCTATTTATATGTGTGTGATGTGTTGAATTGGATTGTTGTTTTGCTTATTTGGGAATTTAAATATCATGGCTCTAGAGATTGATATTTAAAAATATCATAAAAAGGGTTTTTAGATTTAAAAAGGAAAAATATATTTTTCCGAATAGAAATTGAATTTCAGATTTGGCAAGGAAAATATTAACTTGTTTTTAGAAATAAAAACAAGTAGTTGAATTTATGAATGAAGTTTATAATTGAGTAGAAAAATTATCATTGGATAAATTTTGGAATGCAAACTCAAGTGTTAATTTGGAAAAGGAATTTTATCTTCCGGAAAAAGAAATGGGATTTGAAATCAGAAACTTGTTTAATATTTAAAACAAGAAGTGTTATTTATATATGATTTAAAAAAAAAGGGAATTTTATTGGAAAATTTATTTTAATCTAGGTATGAACTTGAAAGGAATTTGTAAATGGGAAAGAAAGGGAAATTTTACTTTTCGAAATAGAAATGGCATTTCGAATAAATTGAGAGATATTAACTTGTTTTTTTTAAAAAAATAAGTTGCTTGAATTATAAACGCTGTTTATAAATAGAAAGAAATATTATCATTTGATAATATTAAATTTCAAATTTAAGTATGAATTTAAAATGGAAAACTTTATTTTTCGAAATGGAAATTAGATTTCAAATATACTTTATAAATGAAATTTGTAAATAGGAGAAAAATATTGTTGTTGGATAACTTGAAATTTTAATTCAAGTATGAACTTTAAAAGGTGATTTTGAAATCGTTTCAGAAAGAAACGATGGAATTTATTCCGACGTTCGGAATGTACTGGATTTAAATATATCCACGTGGAATTATGATTTGAATTCAGCGATGTCGAATTCATAGAAATAAAATTATCCTTTCAGAAAAGATATTGAAATTGTATAAAATTAAATGTAATATGAAATGGGTTATAGGTTTATATGCATATACATATACATATACATATATATATATATATATATATATATATGATAATGATAAATATAATGAGAATCGAATTCAAGTGGAAGTTGTTTTAATAAATAAAATAAGGGGGTTAATTTATAAACAAAGTTTATAAATGTGATGAAGAAATTTTCATCAGATAATTTAGAAAATGAATTTTTCCAAACTGGATATGGCTTATGATACCATATTTGAATAGACTAGAAGCTGAGATTTTATCGAGTCTGTGTATTACAAGCTGTTATCTATCTCTAGATAAGAACGTTGTCGATCAAGGTCTGAGAGGTAATTAGAATACCCAACTTGAACGACTTCACTATTATCAACAGATGATATTAGTTTGTAATGAAAATGGATATTGAAATAATCGATTTTTCCCATGAAGGAATTTATAATTGGAATTCGATTCTATCGAAATTTATAAATAATTTAACTCCAAATGGATTTGAAATGAATATAGAATTGGAGTTTGAATAAATTCATAGCCGAGTTATGAATGTGAAAGTAAATAATTGACAGTTTAAATGATCAGAGTTGTTAAGTCAAATTTGGATAACGGGTTTGAATTATTTTAAATACTGAAATGGAGTTGAAATTTATTTATAAACAAAGTTTTAAATGTTATATTAAATTTAATTAAAACGAACTCGCCGCAGCGCGGTAGTTCGTAAATTGGCGATTCGAACTTCAATTGAGTATACAGAGCTTAATATAAGTCGAAATTCGATGAAACAAGAAATGCTGGACCGACTAAATGATAGTTTTCTAGTGAAAGAGAAAAATCTTAATTTCGTCATATAGATTTTGAGATATGTCCAAATCAAATTTTCAGAAAAACAGCGTCATTATCGTTTTTAAACCATAAAGATTTATTTAATAAATTTAAAGGATTTTAAGTGAATAAAATCCGAATTCGTATTTGAAAATTTTAGTTTTGAGTTATCAGATATATACGAACTCAAGTAGAGTGAATGAAGTGATTTTAATGTCAAACCCAGATTTTGAATTATGGAATGATATTAACAAATAAAGAGGTTGGTCAATGGAAATTCGAATGTAACTTAACATAGGTTAAGTAAATTTGGATTTATAAAGTGGAACTTGAAATCAAATATGAGGTTTGATTTATGAAGAAAATTCGAATTTGTTTATAAGTAAATTAAAATATAAGTTGAACATTATTGATTCAAACTATATGTAGATGTAGCGGTTGAATTAGTTAATGGGAGTGAATGTGGTAAAATCAAAAATAGTTGAATGGTTTAGAAATAAATGAAAATGCAGGTGCATGTATACTAGACAGGTATGGGATAAAGTGAATAAAGAGTATGAAGATTTATATTTAAGTGCCCGACAAAAGGTACACTTTTAAATTTCCATATGAGGTTTTATGCGCTGAATCGGCAAGCCGCTTGGCTTTTTGATTTTCTTTTTGAATGGAAAGGGCCTAGAGAGGTGAGTTGAGGTTTGAACTATTTGCTGGTACAAAGGAGGTTATGGCGAATTTTTCTGAAAGTTTAAGGAGTTAGAATATTTTTAAGAAACTTTGATAATAGAAATTGACATAACGATATATATAGAATTCGCTAAGGAAATGAATTTAATATAAAATATTAGAAAGGGCTAGTGATTGTGAAATTGTTTGATGGATGTTTATTTTTCCTATGATAGTTAAAACACCGGCTATCAAAGATTTTTACCATCATTGTCGATACGGAGAGACCGGTTGGATTTAATATCCGAAAACCACTCCGTATAGGCATAGGCGTTGCGAATTAGATTATGCTAAAGATAATCTGTAACAACCCGGAAATGCGGGCCAATTTAAAAATTTTATTTTGGCAATTTTAGCGAATTTTGAACATTTAAATTGAATTATTTTAAACAATATCGACGAGAAATTTATTTTGAATATAATCGAACGTATATATTTATATACGTCGTCGTTGGAATATAATAATTATATATAATTATAAATAGAATTGAAAATGGCGCAGTAGTTCGATAATTCGATTTCAAATTTCAATTGAATGTACCGGGTGCAAAACAAACCGGATTTTTGAAATGCGCGTATGTGACCCCGGTAAATTGAAATGCGCGTTCAAATTCAATATATAAAGAGATATGTTGATTTTGACGAAAACATATCGTAACGATCGAATCAGCTTGCGATACATATCCCATTGTGTTCGGAATGGGGGTAAAACGCTATGGACGACAGGCGGTGGGCCTCGTTTAGAGGTCGTATGAAAAAGTCAACCTTTTTGAAATTAAATAATTAAAATAAAATAAAATAAAAACTCTTCCCACTCCCCCCTTATCTTCTCTCAGCCCCCCCGTTCGATTTAAATCAAAAGCAGAAAGGAAAAAAAACAAAAAGACGAATCGCGCAGCCCCCTGGCGATCGCCAGCCCGACGCGCCGCCCTCCCCCAGACGTCCTCCGCCTCAGCCCTCGAACCCGCCTCTTCCTCCACCCTCCTTCTTCTCCTCCGCTCCGCCCTTTCCAATCGATCCCTCACCCAAACCGTGGACGCCACCTGAAAACCCCCAATCCGCCTAACCCTAGCCGCCTGAGCCACCTCCCCCGATCCGATTACAGCCACCACCTCCGGCCTAGCATCCCTCCTCCAACCGATTTACTGTGAGTTCCCTTTCCCCTTTTTTTTTTATATATAATGATATTAGCTTGATTTGTATAACTGAAGTGAGCATCGAATTTTATTTTATTTCAGTCTTTTTAAAATATATGGAAAAAAAACTGAAATTTTGTGTGTGTTAAAACTGAAACTTTTAGGGTAACGATATTAAAAATATAATTCTTATATATAGAAATATAAAAATATAATTTTTATATATGTAACAGAGTTATAGGAAAAAAATATGATTTTTATTATATTTGAAAAGGCGAAATCTTTATATTCGAAAAGGCGAAATCTTTATATTTGAATAGGCGAAATCTTTATATTCGAAAAGGCGAAATCTTTATATTTGAAAAGGCGAAATCTTTATATATTGAATAGCGAAGTAAAAATTTGATTTTTATATATTGAATAGCGAAGTAAAAATTCGATTTTTATATATTGAATAGCAATATAAAAATGTGATTTTTATATATGTAGTGGCTACGGGCAACGAAAGTGACAAAAGGCAAGAACGCCGAAGATTTCTAAAAGAAGAGTAGAGATTATTGGGATAGCAATTGGTGAGAACTTCTCACTCTAAAATCCTTTTTCTAGCTATATATATATACTAGGATGCAGACGGTGCTTAGCAGCACCCGACACCCGTCATCCACAGACCATGGATGGCTTGTTTGTTTGATTGATGTGTTGTGAAAATTGTTTGTGATGTTGATGTGAAATCGATAATAAATTGTAGATGGTTGAAATAAATTAATTATCGTTAAAAATATAATTTTTAATGTGAAAGTGAATAAATAAATATTTATAAACAAATCGGCCGATTTGTTTATATGCACTGATTTGACTGATATTGATTGGGATGATAAATTTTACACATCGCCCAACTGCACGAATAAAAATCTGTGTTTGTTGATTTGAAACCCCACACGGGTACTGGGATGATATTTGGGTACACTAATCCCAATTATTTCAGTATATGTCGATCGATTGGTCGACAGACTGTGTAAGCGTTGATTATTTATATTTGATGCTTATGCAGTTGTGTGGTGCACTTTGGATGATGGTTTATTGTTTATCTTTGCTATTATATACATGTGTTGTATGGAATCCATATAATTAACGTTATATGGTGATTGATTGGGCCTCATTCCAATCGGGAAAATAATGAATATTATAAAAGATAATTCATGTGTTGAATACAAAAATAGTCATGTGTTGACGATATTCATGTGTTGAAACTGTTCATGTGTTGAGTAAAATATTTTAATAATAAAATTTACATCTTTATCATATTTAAAATTAGAACTACTTCACGGTGGAGTCTAATTAAAAATCAAATGATAGATACCATGATTTTATAAAATGCTTTACATAACAAAAATAGTGATGTGTTGACAGTACTCATGTGTTGAGATTAGTCGTGTGTTGAAAGAAATATAGATTCATGTGTTGAATGGAATATATATATATATATATATTCATTTGTTGAATAGAATAACGAATTTATTGAAATATATAAAGTCGTGTTGATTAGAGATGCGTTAGTTTGACGCGAACGATATTTATATCGATTTTATTCGTTTTATAATGAATATTGGAAAGTGATTTCAAAATTTAATATTTTGAAATGAAATTCAAATTAAATTAGATTAAAATTCAAATTGAAATTTTATTGAATCAATTTGAAATGAATTCGAATCAAATAGAAAATGAATTCGATTCGAATTGAATAGAAAGTGAATTTGAATTCGAATTGAATAGAAATGAATTCAAATTGAATTAAATTGAAATTGAATTAAATTGAAATTGAATTAAAACGAATTGAAATCGTTTTGAATGAAATTTAAAACGAACTGAAATTGAATTGAAATCAATTTGAAATGAACTCGAATTGAATTAAATAGAAGGTAAATTCAAACTGAATTGAATTGAAACGAATTAGAATTTGAATTGAATTAAAACAAATTAGAATTTGAATTGAAATGAATTTGAATTCGAATTAAATAAAATTGAAATGAATTCGAATTGAATTGAAATCAAATCGATCTGAAATTGAATGTAGCGTTGAAATGGTTTTGAAAACGAATTTAAAACGATTTATAAAATACGTTTTAAAAGGAAATCGACGAAATATATATAATATATATATTATATATATAATGGCCTGAATAGAACGCGCCGCGCCGCGGCAGTTCGTGAATTTCGACCATTGACTTCGAAATGACGTTGCGGGAGATCCGGCCGTCGGATTCTCCTAAAACCGGAACCGTTGGGTTCGTATCGAAAAGAGCTTTCCAATGAATATTAGAAATTTTAAATCTAACGGTTGGATTTGGAATTATGTCCAAATAAATTTCAGAAAAGGTCGCTGTAAGTGCAGTTTGATGGTCGTTGATGGAAATCGACTGTACGGGCCTTGATAAAATTATTAAAAATATTGATAATTTGTGTAAAATCATAATATGTGAATTGGAAAGAACTGGGATGAAAAATTCCACATTTGAAAAGATAAAAATAGATTTTTATCGAAATGAACTAGTTTTGAACTAGAATTAAAATCAATTTATTTTTGAAATAAATAAATTGAATTTGAAAGTGATTTTAAAAATAATCAATATTCCCAATACGTGGATTGGACTGGAGTAGAATCGAAATTATCTTCGGAATATTTCGATGTTGGATTTCGTGACTATACAAATACTGTTATGGGAATTTGAAAGATATATTTTATATCGTTATTTCCAATACGATATTTGTTGGTTCTAGAATTTGATATTGAATATAAGCCGATATATTTTCTATTAGAGCCTCGTATTTAATATCAAATATGATTTGGGTTTATCGTGAATCGTGTTTTAGATGACATTGGTTCTTTAACCCAGTTAAAGGCAGGATGTTGATTTTTGAAAAGATTAAAACTAAGTGGGGTTTTAATGAATCTTTAATTAGATTAAAAATGTGAATTGATAATTTAAATTATCAAATTTGAAAGGTGATCGAGAATGGAGTACCACCAGTTTTGCTCCAAAGCGATAGTTAAATCTTTAATTAGATTTGAACGTGAAATGGTAATTAATTTTACCGATAACACCGTATTGTTAGATGTGGAGTATTACCAGTTTTCTCCATGGGATATATAGGTTGGGATTGGGAAATAAAATAAATAATTACTTCGGTGTGGTTCGCTAATCCCGACTAGTTAGAAATGATATCCAAAGGAAGATTATAGGATAAATTTAGAAGAATTTATCTTGGATAAAATTAATGGGAACCTTTCCCTAAGAATGTGATTTTGTGAATAAAAGAATATTCTGAATTGGAATGAGGCGTTTGTTGTGTTTGTGTAACATTCGTTTATTATATACGTGGGTTATTCAGAAAGGCCGGGTTATACCCATTCTGAATAACCGATTCGACGAGATGTCGAAGATGAAGACGGTGGTTGAAGACCGGAAGTCTTCACATCGTTTGGGTGATTACTGATGATCTCGATTGGGCTGTACACCCAAGATGAGGGAAACAGTTGGTGATCGTCCAGACGTACTTGGAGATGGATGGATATGCGAGGAAAGTGCCTCCGGTTTCGTTCAGACCCAGAACGAACTTGTAAATGGATTGTGTGTCTGACATTGGATTTTATTCTGTGTTGATTGATCTCTGTTAAATATACATCTGTTTGGCGGCGGAGAATTTATTCTCTTGCTTAACGCCCTTCTCTGAGACGTACGAGCTCAGAGGTTGTATATCGATGGACATTAGTCGCATGGAGTGAATTGCCAGTGTGGCACGCGTAAGTGGCAATAGATCAAGGCTTCTGTTGAAAAGCAAAGTCTTGTGGTTGATGATCAAAGCACGGCCTGTGTGGCGTAGCTTTGTGCATAACGTGAATTCGCGAGCCTCACACCTCGGTATGAGTCAAAAACGGGAGACGGACCGCTGGGAGAGCACGACATTTCTTTCTAGCTAGGGTGGTGTCAGTGACCTACCAGCCCTGACATTTATATACTTTTCACCTGTGTGGTTGTTGGAATGCGAGGCGCCTCGGATATAGGTCTGTAAGGACCGGGAAACGTGTGCTTAGGAATAACTAATCCTCCAAAGTTAGGTGAGGACCGGCCCAGCCGATTCCAAGGATCAAAGTGGGGTCCTGAGACATTTGCTAGAGTGTCTCTAACAGAGAGGAGCTTGCCCCTTGCCTCGACTCATGACGGAAATCCAATTTCCAATACGTGATATTGCGGTTTTAATTGTAGAACTAGTATGGCGACATGATAGATGGTACCCATGCCGCCTATGATTGATATTTATGATTGAATTGTTTTGACACTATACACTTATTATAGTATCAAGTGATTTGTTTTAAACGTACCAAGCATGTTTGGCTATTATAAGGGAAAACCCTATCCTCCGGCTTGCGTTGCATTGTGTGATGGGACCTGGGTCTTATAATAGCTTCATTTTTCCAAAAAGCATTGCGTTGTTTTGTTATATGCACTAGTATTCTTGGGAGGAAACCCGTTCCGTGTTATACGGCGTGGTCCCTTGAATCACTATCTTTAAAGTAAAGTTTTAAATAACTGTTTTAGTTCTCACACCAGTCACATGACTGACTTGGAGTTTATTGTTTTAACCTAAACTCTGGGTGCCCCTATTTTCCACACGGGCAGCTAGTAGTTTTGGTTTTGCAGATTTATATTCACAGGGTCATGATTTACAGCTGGAACGATGGTCGGAAAGCTCTGTATCCGTGTATCACTTTCAGTTGTTTTTTGTATATTTTTCCGCTGCTATGTAATTTATTGTAATCTCTGATATTCATCGAATGTATTTTATTCATTTATACACTGTATATTCTTGTATTCTGATGGAATTGTTGTAATAACAATGAAATGTTCTTCCGTCTGCGTTCTGATTTGTCCTGTTCTCAAAACGATCATGGCTTTCGAACGGTCTTTGTCGGTTTAACGATCGATTCAGATCGAGCGAAATTCCTTGCCGTTACAGTTGGTATCAGAGCTTTGGTTTACCGAGGTCGAGAACAAGACACATTAGAACCGTACGAAAGAATTCATCCGATATTGGATTAGTAATATCCAATTAGAATGACTCGTTAGAGATAGGATCAGTAGTATCCTAGAACGAGTGTGAAGAGTATATTTTTCAAATGAAAACAATATTCTTTTAAAAGTTTAAATCACTTTGTATGTATTTGATTATTTATTTATTTTGAATTTGGACAATCGAGTATATAAAGATTTCGCGTATACGCGTCATGAACGTATATTCGAAGTTTTAATATACTGGATAAATATAGAATCATACTCTAGTGGCCCAAAGATGATTCTGATGGTTGAGTACTTGTCGTCAGAATTTATTTTCGAGTGACGAAGGTGTGATTTCTATATATTTCCATTAAACTGGTGTGAGAACCAAAATTTAGCTAGGATACATTGTTGTGAATTGGCATCAAAACATGATTTTCTGTATATATGTATCAAAATTATGAATTTGAAACTCTAATTCACTAATTGATTGATGTTTGTGTTGTTTGTTTATTTGTTTAATAATTTTGAACCATTTAGAATAATTGTATCAAATATTGAATTGTATTGAAATTGGTCACATTTGCATGCATATACATGTACTTACATTGAACAGGTCATAGCAAGGAGGCTAGAGCAGAGAATAAAATTTGTTTGCCCGACAAATAGGTACATGTTTACTATAATTTACCGTTTTGTTTGGGTGATGATGATTTTATGAGCCTATTGGCTAGCCGCTTGGCTTTTTCTTTTTCTTTTTGAGATCAGAAGGCCTATATGGCAATTTCGGGATTTTCCCGTGGCTCCCGGTGCAGGTGAGGTTATGGCGAAATTTTTCGAAAATTCCAGGTGTTAGCTAAATTTTTGAAGAATTTGAAAATTCTCA
Organism: Allium sativum; assembly: GCA_030737875.1. Taxonomy (NCBI): domain Eukaryota; kingdom Viridiplantae; phylum Streptophyta; class Magnoliopsida; order Asparagales; family Amaryllidaceae; genus Allium; species Allium sativum. The sequence continues at coordinate 224,576,288 of CM060923.1, read as the reverse complement.
AAAACTGAAAATTTGGAGAATGGAAGCCAGATCGAACGTAGAGTTGATTGATCAAACCACTTTTGACTTCGTTCCTTTTCGGGGACGAAAAGTTTTAAGTGGGGGAGATTGTAACAACCCGGAAATGCGGGCCAGTTTAAATTTTTTATTTTGGCAATTTTAGCGAATTTTGAACATTTAAAATGAATTTTTTTAAATAATATCGACGAGAAATTTATTTTCAATATAATCGAACGTATATATTTATATACGTCGTCGTTAGAATATAATAATTATATATAATTATAAATAGAATTGAAAATGGCGCGGTAGTTCGATAATTCGATTTCAAATTTCAATTGAATGTACCGGGTGCAAAACAAACCGGATTTTAGCGAAACCAAAAATAATAGGATATATTTGAGAATATCTTTCCAACGAATCCGAAAAATCGAGATTTCATAGCGGGGATCAAAAGATATGTCCAGTTGAAAATTCTGAATAGTCGCTATGGAATTCAGGCCCTTAAAAATGGGAATTTTGCAAACGACCTCGGATTTCGACGAAACCACTTTTGTTGGGTCCGTGATGTCAAATTATTGCTAGGTTTCAAATTTCATAATTTTTCGATTCAATATGTGAGCGTGGCAAAGGAAAACGTGTTTGACTAGTTTTAGTTGATTTTAATCGACTGGAAAATGGCCATTTTTCTAACGGTCCCAGAATTCGACGAAACTGGTTTTGTTAGGACCGTAACGTCAATACGAAGCTAGAAAATATTTTCGGGAATTTTTAAAGTTCGTATGTGACCCCGGTAAATTGAAATGCGCGTTCAAATTCAATATATAAAGAGATATGTTGATTTTGATGAAAACTGATCGTAACGATCGAATCAACTTGCGATACATATCCCATTGTGTTCGGAATGGGGGTAAACGCTATGGACGACAGGCGGTGGGCCTTGTTTAGAGGTCGTATGAAAAAGTCAAACTTTTTGAAATTAAATAATTAAAATAAAATAAAATAAAAACTCTTCCCACTCCCCCCTTATCTTCTCTCAGCTCCACCCCCTCCGTTCGATTTAAATCAAAAGCAGAAAGGAAAAAAAAAACTAAAAGACGAATCGCGCAGCCCCCTGGCGATCGCCACCCCGACGCGCCGCCCTCCCCCAGACGTCCTCCGCCTCAGCCCTCGAACCCGCCTCTTCCTCCACCCTCCTTCTTCTCCTCCGCGCCCCCCCTTTCCAATCGACCCCTCACCCAAACCGCGGAAGGCACCTGAAAACCCCCAATCCGCCTAACCCTAGCCGCCTAAGCCACCTCCCCCGATCCGATTACAGCCACCACCTCCGGCCTAACATCCCTCCTCCAACCGATTTACTGTGAGTTCCCTTTCCCCTTTTTTTTTTATATATAATGATATTAGCTTGATTTGTGTAACTGAAGTGAGCATCGAATTTTATTTTATTTCAGTCTTTTTAAAATATATGGAAAAAAAACTGAAATTTTGTGTGTGTTAAAACTGAAACTTTTAGGGTAACGATATTAAAAATATAATTCTTATATATAGAAATATAAAAATATAATTTTTATATATGTAACAGAGTTATAGGAAAAAATTATGATTTTTATTATATTTGAAAAGGCGAAATCTTTATATTCGAAAAGGCGAAATCTTTATATTTGAATAGGCGAAATCTTTATATTCGAAAAGGCGAAATCTTTATATTGAAAAGGCGAAATCTTTATATATTAAAATAGCGAAGTAAAATTTTGATTTTTATATATTGAATAGCGAAGTAAAAATTCGATTTTTATATATTGAATAGCAACATAAAAATGTGATTTTTATATATGTAGTGGCTACGGGCAACGAAAGTGACAAAAGGCAAGAACGCCGAAGATTTCTAAAAGAAGAGTAGAGATGATTGGGATAGCAATTGGTGAGAACTTCTCACTCTAAAATCCTTTTTCTAGTTATATATATATACTAGGATGCAGACGGTGCTTAGCAGCACCCGACACCCGTCATCCACAGACCATGGATGGCTTGTTTGTTTGATTGATGTGTTGTGAAAATTGTTTGTGATGTTGATGTGAAATCGATAATAAATTGTAGATGGTTGAAATAAATTAATTATCGTTAAAAATATAATTTTTAACGTGAAAGTGAATAAATAAATATTTATAAACAAATAGGCCGATTTGTTTATATGCACTGATTTGACTGATATTGATTGGGATGATAAATTTTACACATCGCCCAACTGCACGAATAAAAATCTGTGTTTGTTGATTTGAAACCCCACACGGGTACTGGGATGATATTTGGGTACACAAATCCCAATTATTTCAGTATATGTCGATCGATTGGTCGACAGACTGTGTAAGCGTTGATTATTTATATTTGATGCTTATGCAGTTGTGTGGTGCACTTTGGATGATGGTTTATTGTTTATCGTTGCTATTATGTACATGTGTTGTATGGAATACATATAATTAACGTTATATGGTGATTGATTGGGCCTCATTCCAATCAGGAAAATAATGAATATTTTAAAAGATAATTCATGTGTTGAATACAAAAATAGTCATGTGTTGACGATATTCATGTGTTGAAACTGTTCATGTGTTGAGTAACATATTTTAATAATAAAATTTACATCTTTATCATATTTAAAATTAGAACTACTTCACGGTGGAGTCTAATTAAAAATCAAACGATAGATACCATGATTTTATAAAATATTTTACATAACAAAAATAGTGATGTGTTGACAGTACTCATGTGTTGAGATTAGTCTTGTGTTGAAAGAAATATAGATTCATGTGTTGAATGGAATATATATATTCATTTATTGAATAGAATAACGAATTTATTGAAATATATAAAGCCGTGTTGATTAGAGATGCGTTATTTTGACGCGAACGATATTTATATCGATTTTATTCGTTTTATAATGAATATTGAAAAGTGATTTCAAAATTTAATATTTTGAAATGAAATTCAAATTAAATTAGATTAAAATTCAAATTGAAATTTTATTGAATCAACTTGAAATGAATTCGAATGGAATAGAAAATGAATTCGATTCGAATTGAATAGAAAGTGAATTTGAATTCGAATTGAATAGAAATGAATTCAAATTGAATTAAATTGAAATTGAATTAAAACGAATTGAAATCGTTTTGAATGAAATTTAAAACGAACTGAAATTGAATTGAAATCAATTTGAAATGAACTCGAATTGAATTAAATAGAAGGTAAATTCAAACTGAATTGAATTGAAACGAATTAGAATTAGAATTGAATTGAAACGAATTAGAATTTGAATTGAATTGAAACGAATTCGAATTCGAATTAAATAAAATTGAAATGAATTCGAATTGAATTGAAATCAAATCGATTTGAAATTGAATGTAGCGTTGAAATGGTTTTGAAAACGGATTTAAAATGATTTATAAAATACGTTTTAAAAGGAAATCAACGAAATATATATAATATATATATTATATATATAATGGCCTGAATAGAACGCGCCGCGCCGCGGTAGTTCGTGAATTTCGACCATTGACTTCGAATTGACGTTGCGGGAGATCCGGCCGTCGGACTCCTAAAACCTGAACCGTTGGGTTCGTATCGAAAAGAGCTTTCCAATAAATATTAGAAATTTGAAATCTAACGGTTGGATTTGGAATTATGTCCAAATCAATTTCAGAAAAGGTCGCTGTTAGTGCAGTTCGATGGCCATTGATGGAAATCGACTGTACGGGCCTTGATAAAATTATTAAAAATATTGATAATTTGTGTAAAATCATAATATGTGAATTGGAAAGAACTGGGATGAAAAATTCCACATTTGAAAAGATAAAAATAGATTTTTATCGAAATGAACTAGTTTTGAACTAGAATTAAAATCAATTTATTTTTGAAATAAATAAATTGAATTTGAAAGTGATTTTAAAAATAATCAATATTCCCAATACGTGGATTGGACTGGAGTTGAATCGAAATTATCTTCGGAATATCTCGATGTTGGATTTCGTGACTATACAGATACTGTTATGGGAATTTGAAAGATATATTTTATATTGTTATTTCCAATACGATATTTGTTGGTTCCAGAATTTGATATTGAATATAAGCCGATATATTTTCTATTCAGAGCCTCATATTTAATATCAAATATGATTTGGGTTTATCGTGAATCGTGTTTTAGATGACATTGGTTCTTTAACCCAGTTAAAGGCAGGATGTTGATTTTTGAAAAGATTAAAACTAAGTGGGGTTTTAATGAATCTTTAATTAGATTAAAAATGTGAATTGATAATTTAAATTATCAAATTTGAAAGGTGATCGCGAATGGAGTACCACCAGTTTTGCTCCAAAGCGACAGTCAAATCTTTAATTAGATTTGAACGTGAAATGGTAATTAATTTTACCGATAACACCGTATTGTTAGATGTGGAGTATTACCAGTTTTCTCCTTGGGATATATAGGTTGGGATTGGGAAATAAAATAAATAATTACTTCGGTGTGGTTCGCTAATCCCGACTAGTTAGAAATGATATCCAAAGGAAGATTATAGGATAAATTTAGAAGAATTTATCTTGGATAAAATTAATGGGAACCTTTCCCTAAGAATGTGATTTTGTGAATAAAAGAATATTCTGAATTGGAATGAGGCGTTTGTTGTGTTTGTGTAACATTCGTTTATTATATACGTGGGTTATTCAGAAAGGCCGGGTTATACCCATTCTGAATAACCGATTCGACGAGATGTCGAAGATGAAGACGGTGGTTGAAGACCGGAAGTCTTCACATCGTTTGGGTGATTACTGATGATCTCGATTGGGCTGTACACCCAAGATGAGGGAAACAGTTGGTGATCGTCCAGACGTACTTGGAGATGGATGGATATGCGAGGAAAGTGCCTCAGGTTTCGTTCAGACCCAGAACGAACTTGTAAATGGATTGTGTGTCTGACATTGGATTTTATTCTGTGTTGATTGATCTCTATTAAATATACATCTGTTTGGCGGCGGAGAATTTATTCTCTTGCTTAACGCCCTTCTCTGAGACGTACGAGCTCAGAGGTTGTATATCGATGGACATCAGTCGCATGGAGTGAATTGCCAGTGTGGCACGCATAAGTGGCAATTGATCAAGGCTTCTGTTGAAAAGCAAAGTCTTGTGGTTGATGATCAAAGCACGGCCTGTGTGGCGTAGCTTTGTGTATAACGTGAATTTGCGAGCCTCACACCTCGGTATGAATCAAAAACGGGAGACGGACCGCTGGGAGAGCACGACGTTTCTTTCTAGCTAGGGTGGTGTCAGTGACCTACCAGCCCTGACATTTATATACTTTTCACCTGTGTGGTTGTTGGAATGCGAGGCGCCTCGGATATAGGTCTGTAAGGACCGGGAAACGTGTGCTTAGGAATAACTAATCCTCCAAAGTTAGGTGAGGACCGGCCCAGCCGATTCCAAGGATCAAAGTGGGGTCCTGAGACATTTGCTAGACTGTCTCGAACGGAGAGGAGCTTGCCCCTTGCCTCGACTCATGACGGAAATCCAATTTCCAATACGTGATATTGCGGTTTTAATTGTAGAACTAGTATGGCGACATGATAGATGGTACCCATGCCGCCTATGATTGATATTTATGATTGAATTGTTTTAACACTATACACTTATTATAGTATCAAGTGATTTGTTCTAAACGTACCAAGCATGTTTGGCTATTATAATGGAAAACCCTATCCTCCGTCTTGCGTTGCATTTTGTGATGGGACCTGGGTCTTATAATAGCTTCATTTTTCCAAAAAGCATTGCGTTGTTTTGTTATATGCACTAGTATTCTTGGGAGGAAACCCATTCCGTGTTATACGGCGTGGTCCCTTGAATCACTATCTTTAAAGTAAAGTTTTAAATAACTGTTTTAGTTCTCACACCAGTCATATGACTGACCTGGAGTTTATTGTTTTAACCTAAACTCTGGGTGCCCCTATTTTCCACACGGGCAGCTAGTAGTTTTGGTTTTGCAGATTTATATTCACAGGGTCCTGATTTACAGCTGGAACGATGCTCGGAAAGCTCTTTATCCGTGTATCACTTTCGGTTGTGTTTTGTATATTTTTCCGCTGTTATGTAATTTATTGTAATCTCTGATATTCATCGAATGTATTTTATTCATTTATACTCTGTATATTCTTATATTCTGATGGAATTGTAGTAATAACAATGAAATGTTCTTCCGTCTGCGTTATGATTTGTCATGTTCTCAAAACGATCATGGGTTTCGAATGGTCTTTGTCGGTTTAACGATTGATTCAGATCGAACGAAATTCCTTGCCGTTACATAATCGAAGATGGAGTGAAATTCAAAATGCTATTATGTTTGTCCAGTCCCAGGACAACTTGTATGGACGAATGTATGAGAGAGTACTCCTAACAGTCACATAAGATTATCTTTCCAAGGTATTACGTCTGGTGGCAGAGGAATTCGTTTCTCTTAGATTTTATTCCCGTAATATTTCTGGGAAGATCAACTAGTGATTTGACGGGTTTGACGATGTGGCATTCAAAGTGTACGGTGGCCAGATGTTCTAAAAGTTTGACGTAGCCTCAAGCTTCACAACCGGGAAATGACAAAAATCGGGCAGGCAGCATGGCTATGTGGGTCGCTCCTATTAGGGTGTATAATCACCTATCTAGAGAAATTCCTTTTACTTCTTTAATCTATTTCGATATTGTCCCTTTTCAGAAAACGGTGGTATGATCCCAATCGTTGGTTATATACATTCGATACACTCAAGCGAAATGAGTGGTCGGTCATGTGTGGGCCGGGTTGCAAGACGTTCTTGTTGAACCCAGGTGTATTCGCCTCTAGAGATACATCATCGGAAGGTGGTCCCATACCTTGTCATAGTTGGAATCCAATCCCCAATAAGCACCCTGCGATTTTTGATTTTATACTATGTATGTAGATCGTGAGATGTAAGCGTTCTACTATTTGGTTATTTATTTGATTAGACGTTATTATAATATCACTGGATTTTGATATCTAAAACATTTTGGGTTATAGTAAGGTAAAAATCGTTCGTGTTTATGTGTGGGCTGGTTTTACTGTTATCCTTTTCTTTCAAAAGATTTTGGAAGTTAAACCATATGGTTGGAGTTTACTCACACCTGTCCCATGACTGACCCAGAGTTTATTTTGTTTTGTTTTCCTAAACTCTTGGGTGCCCAAATTTGTATGGGCAGTCAAGTGTTTCAGGCTTTTACAGATACACTTAGAGGAGCTTGAAGCATGAGGCTTCACCGTTAGTTATTTAGAGTTATTTCCGCTGTACCAAATGTTGTATTGTACTCCGATGATGGTATGTATATATATGATACAAAATATTGTATTTCAAAGCTTATGTTATATAATATAGTTATTCCGTTCCGCTGTGAGGTTCTGTATTGTCATTTTCGTTCTTATTCTTTCTTTTCTATTTTCTTTAACCCTAATGACTGTATTTCTGTATTATTTGAGTTGGACATGTGTTGTATTAGTCAGCTCAGATAGTACGGATTCGCGGGCCACTACAACACTTGTGCAGTTAAGAGCATAATTCTGAGTATTATATCCTTGTTTCCAGTAAAAATGGTGAATCCTCCCCAACTAATTTGAGACTACAAAATAGAAGAAATATGTATCAGTGCCACATATTGGTGGGATCCTCAGAGGGTGGTGTAATTTTAAATTATTGGTGACATGTTGAAGGAAGTTCGAACCATGAAGAAGCAGTAATCACGATAAAGGATATATTTGTGACAGGTAATAACGTAACTGAATGTAGTTAATTAATATAATACATCATTGAGGAAATACTATACCTAAATTAATTCAAGCATAAATTATAATTCGTATAACTCTTCCATTCAAAAACAGAGTTCAACAAAACCAGCGGAATTGGAATTTTATTCACAAGCACTACGCGGATATTTGGTTCGAAAGGATGGAATTTTATTCACAAGCACTATGCGGAATTGGTCGCATTTGCATGCATATACATGTACTTACATTGAACAGGTCATAGCAAGGAGGCTAGAGCAGAGAATAAAATTTGTTTGCCCGACAAATTGGTACATGTTTACTATATAATTTACTGTTTTGTTTGGGTGATGATGATTTTATGAGCCTATTGGCTTTTTCTTTTTGAGATCAGAAGGCCTGTATGGCAATTTCGGGATTTTCCCGTTGCTCCCGATGCAGGGGAGGTTATGGCGAAATTTTTCGAAAATTTAGGGTGTTAGCCAAATTTTTGAAAATTTGAAAATTCTCAGAAACTGAAAAGTTGGAGAATGGAAGCCAGATCGTACGTAGAACTGATTAGAGATGCGCTATTTTGACGCAAACGATATTTATATCGATTATATTCGTTTTTATAATGAAAATTGAAAAGAAAATGAAAACGAATTTGATTTGAATTGAATAGAAAACGAATTCGAATTGAATAGAAAACGAATTCGAACTGAATTGAATAGAAAACGAATTCGAACTGAATTGAATAGAAAACGAATTCGAGTTGAATTGAATATAAATCAAATTCGAATTGAATTGAATATAAATCAAATTCGAATTGAATTGAATATGAACCAAATTCGAATATAGAATGAATCGAGATTTGAATTGAATTGGAAATGGACGTTGAAATGTTTTTGAAACGAATTTAAAACTATTCATAAAATTCGTTTTAAATAGAAATCGACGAAATATATATTATATATATAATATAATGGCCTGAACAGAACGCGCCGCGCGGCGGTAGTTTGCGAATTTCGACCAATCAATGTCCTTCAAATAGGTGTACATAAACAAACCGTCCGGTTTGTAAATGAATATTTATTTATTCACATTCACGTTAAAAAATTTATTTTTAACGACCAAATTATTTTATTTTAACACCTGAATTGCCTGTGTGGCACGCTGAGTTGCATGGATCAAGGCTTCTGTTGAAAAGCAAAGTCTTGTGGTTGATGATCAAAGCACGGCCTACGTGGCAGCTTTGTGTATAGCGTGGATTCGCGAGCCTCACACCTCGGTATGAGTTAAAAACGGGACAAGGACTGCAGGGAGAGCATGACGTTTCTTTCTAGCCCTGACATTTATATACTTTTCACCTATGTGGTTGTTGGGTGAGGCGCCTCGATTTTAGGTCTGTAAGGACCGGGAAACGTGTGTTCAGGAATAACTAATCCTCAAACGTAAGAGAGGACTGACCCTGAAGCATCCAGGGGTTACCCAGAGTGTGTAGTCCCGAGGCATTTGCTAGAGTGTCTCGAAGCGGAGAGGAGCTTGCCCCTTGCCTCGACTCATGGCGGAAATCCAATTTCCAATACGTGATATTGCGGTTTTAATTGTAGAACTAGTATGGCGACATGATATATGGTACCCATATCGTCTATGATTTATATTTATTATTGAAATTGTTTTGACACTATACACTTATTATAGTATCAAATGATTTATTTTAAACGTACCAAGCATGTTTGGCTATTATAAGGAAAAACCCTATCCTCCAGCTTGCGTTGCTTTGTGTGATGGGACCTGGGTCTTATAATAGCTTCATTTTTCAAAAAAGCATTGCGCTGTTTATTTATATGCACTGGTATTCTTGGGATGAAACCCGTTCCGTGTTATACGGCGTGGTCCCTTGAATTACTCACTTTTAAAGTAAAGCTTTAAATAACTGTTTTAGTTCTAAGACCAGTCACATGACTGACCTGAAGTTTTTATTGTTTTAACCTAAACTCTGGGTTCCCCTATTTTCGACACGGGCAGCTAGTAGTTTTGGTTTTGCAGATTTATATTCACAAGATCCTGGTTTATAGCTGGAATGATATCCGGAAAGCTCTGTATCCGTATATCACCTTCAGTTGTGCTCTGTATTATTTTTCCGCTGCTATGTAATTTATTGTAATCTCTGATATTTATCGAATGTAATTTATTCAATTATACTCTGTATATTCTTGTATTCTGATGGAATTGTTGTAATTAACAATGAAATGTTCTTTTGTTTGCGTTCTATTTTGTCCTGTTCTCAAACGATCAGGGGTTTCGAACGGTCTAGATCGGTTTAACGACTGATTCGGATCGAGCGATATTCCCGGCCGTCAAATGAGTGGTCGGTCATGTGTGGGCCGGGTTGCAAGACGTTCTTATTGAACCCAGTGTATTCGCCTCTAGAGATACACTGTCGGAAGGTGGTCCCATACCTTGTCATGTTGGAAATCCAATCTCCAATAAGCGCCCTGCGGTTTTTTTGATTTTATATTATATATGGAGCGTGAGATGCAATCTTTCCGCTAGATTTCTATTTATTTGATGTAGACACTATTATAATATCACCAGATTTTGATATCAAAATGTTTTGGGTTATCGTAAGGTAAAAACCATCTGTGTTTATGTATGGATCGGTCTTACGATTATCATTTCTTTCAAAAGGATTTTTAAAAGTTAAACCAATTGTTGGAGTTCACTCACACCAGTCCCATGACTGACCCAGAGTTTATTTTGTTTTGTTTTCCCTAAACTCTTGGGTGCCCAAATTTGTACGGGCAGTCAAGTAGTTGGGATTTTACAGATTCACCTAGAGGAGCTTGAAGCAGGTGGCTTCAACAATTAGCTATAGACTATCATATTTTCCGCTGTGGACTATGTTGTATTTGGAAACAGGTGTTTATAACTGTTCCAGACATAACTGTTGTGCTCTAATGATGGTATGTATATACAATTTCTGATTGGTATTTCAAAAGTTATGTTATATAATATATTTTATTCGTTCCGCTGTGAGTTTGTGATCTTCGTTTTCTTCTTTTCTAATATTTCTTTCTTTCTATTTCTCACCCTCTAACTTCTTTCTAATAATGATTCGTATTTCTATGCAAATTTGGGTTGGACCTGTGGTGTTATTAGTCGACTCGAAGAGTACGGAAATTCGGGTCATTACATCTAATTTCTAGGTCTTCTAGTTAATGTTGAAAGCGACTCAGTCTTCTATCATTTAAGAAGTCAATTTTTGGACTTTTATTATTTAAATACCTGAATCTGTGTTTCTAGTCTTCTAATTATTTTCAAAAGAGATTTTGGGTCTGATATTGTTTTCATAAAAAGATTTCTAGACTACTATTGTTAATATAACCAAATTAAAGTTTTTCGAGTCTTCAGTATCAAAAGAAGTTTTGTATTTTCAAGTGCATCTGAAAGGGGATTCGTTATCAATATACAAGTCAAGGTTTCGGGTTAACCATAAAAAAATGAAATTTTGATGGCCAAAGAAGGCTTTCGAGATTCTGTATTGCGAAATTATTTATTAAGCAAAAGATTCAGCCTTTGATTAATTTTTAATTAATAATAACGAACTCAATTAGGGTTTTGAAATAACAACATCAACCACTAATACCCTAATCTAGGTTAATTACTTGAATTATAAATTACTAGATTTGATAGAATAATAGATTTTGAATCTACTTATCGAATGCCTAAATATAGTTCTAATACCAATGTAACGACCCAGATTTTTGGTCAATTAATTTTGGATATTTAATATTATTTTAAATATTGAGTTGATAATATAAATAGATTTTTATATCGTGATTATCGATTAAATAAATGTGATACAATTTAATTTCGAATATATAGAATTATCGTAATACAAAAAGCGACAAATAATTGAATTCAAAATTAAAACTGAATCAAAACGATTCAGATGATCAGCATAAATTCTATGTGAATATAAACGATAAAATTAATAATTTATTATCGAGGAGTTGATCGTTTTGAATTTAAATTCTTGATTTAATTGGATATGTGAAAAGAACCAATTTTCAAACGACCTCAAATTTCAACAAAATAATTTTATAAAGCCCGTAATGATTATTTATTATTAGAGTTCAAATTTCAAGTTAATTGGAATTATTTTGTGATCATGCGCAATTTAAACGTATATCGATTCAGGTTGAGAATTAAAAGGAAGCTTTATAAACGATCTCAAAATTCGATCGAACCATTTCCATTGTGTCTGAAATATTAAGTTATTGTAGAATTACAATTTTCATCATGAATGGAGCTCGTATGGGGTAATTTAAGCATGAAACTTAAGGTGTGAGTTTCATGAGAATATTATAATAAAAAAAATTGAATCAAAATTTAATCGTATGTACTTTGGATGACCTAATTATGTATCAAAGTCGACCGAGTTTGTAACAACGTCCAGGCCTACCTCTCATTAATATAAGTAACCGTAGTCTCCTCCTTTGTACCTCATTTTCAAATGAAAACAGTTCGTTCTTAAAAAAAGGGGGAGATAAATTGAAATCCTAAAATCATAAAAATAAAAAGTGGATGTCTTTGTGCTAGAAATTTTGAGAGCTTCGATTTGCAGGTATAGGGATAGGTTGCGCAAGTGATCAGGGAAATCGACATTGTTATGTTATGATTTAGGGTTCCCGGATAATCGATCTTTGATCGATGGATTGTGAAGTGGTATTTGCTTTTGGGTTTATGACATCAAGGAGCACTGTTGGCCAGAAGCGTGTGGCATGCGACAGACTGTAGTGGATGTAACACCCCAAAATTTTAACGACATTAAAGTGGATAAATTAAAGAATAATTAATTTAATATTCAGAATTAAGGGAAACGGACTACGCCATTGCGTCCATCTCGAAATTCTGGTCAAGATAGACACCTGGTTTGCGTAAAACGGATAACATATGAAGAAGTTATGGACGGTAGAAATTTGGCAAAAAAAGAAGGAATTCCCAGTGCACTTGACAAGTGCGCCAATGTATTTTTGCACTGGCGCTGCTGTAAATTGCACCCATGTATGTTTTTAGGCACCCGGACCCAAGTGGGTGTCGACCCGTGGCCCGATCCACCCTAGGGCTGAGGTGGCATTTGAATTCGGGAGGCTGGCAGATATAAATATACCTCAATTCTCTTGTTTTCTCATACTAAAAACAATGAAGGCCAGATGTCGTCGGTGCCTGAACTAAATCTAATCCTATCTTCTTGTACAAATCAAGTTTAAAATATTCAAGCATTTCAAATATAGATCTAAGATTCAACACCAACAAATTCTTTGCTATCTTCTAAAATCCAAACACTGTGAGTTAGTTAGTTTTAATTTTAATGATTAAAAGTAAACGTGATAGACTATGATTTGGATTTGTTATAAATCGTGAGTCTATGACATCCTTAAATCTTAAATATTATCATGTTAGATCCAATTCGTTTGTGCTTGATTTATCATGTCATGTTAGGTCTACCTTTATAGATCTAATTCGTTTGTGGATAATTTATCATGTCATGCTAGATCTACCTTTATAGATCTAATTCGTTTATGGTTAGTTTATCATGTCATGCTAGATCTACCTTTATAGATCTAATTCATTTGTGGTTAGTTTATCATGTCATGCTAGATCTACCCTTATAGATCTAATTCGTTTGTGGTTAATTTATCATGTCACATTTGTGGATCTTAAACTTTACCTATCGTGTGGTGATTAATTAGGTCTATCATTAACTGGAAATATGAATCCTTATTTATTCATGCCTATTATGTGGTGATTAATTTAGAACTATCATTAACTGGAAATATGAATCCTTATTTATTCATTTATCATGTCACATTTGTGGATCTTAAACTTTACGTATCATGTGGTGATTAATTTAGATCTATCATTAACTGGAAATATGAATCCTTATTTATTCATGCCTATTATGAAATCCTTAGTATGTTAGATCTAGTTTTATTATCACATGTTCACTAGATCTATTTTTATATGTCCACCTTATCACCATGCCAATTACAAGTTTATGTCATCTTTATCAAAATAATCACTATTGTCATCCTTCCCTTGTACTGTTTATGGCTAGGATACTTTCTATCCTAGGCATGATACCAAGTCTATACGAATACGTTAGAGTAGGGATGAAGGAAAAACGGTAAAATTGACATAAATTGTAAATGGGAAGTTTGGCATAAATTGAGTAATAAATGAGAACATGAATTTGGGTATATATCAATTATGAACATAATTGGGGAAGAAGAGGCATGAACACCTATAAACAAATAGGTATAATTGGTTAATGATTAAAATGCCTAGGATTACAGTAATTAGAAAACTGTAATGACACTTAGGACATGAGGTTATATTGCATTTGTGGTGGAAGTCTGCCTGGACCCGACCGACATAACCAGCAACCACAAATGTTGAATCTAATGTGAGGGGTCTAAGTGCGCAAATACTAGACGGGCTAAGACACGAGGTTAGGACCAACTTGTAGAAAAAGTCTGCCCGGACCTGACTGACATATCCAGCATCCACAAGTCATAGGCCTAATGTGGGAGGTCTAGCCAATTATAACCATAAATGGACATGGTAATGAATTGGAGTAAAATAAGGAATGATAGTAACCTATTATAATTAATTACTTCATGAAAATGTTGTATATAATAGGTAGGATTGTCTTAGGGACGAGTGGAAATTATAAGATAAGTTATAATAAAAGGAAAGAAAGCTTATTAGTAAACCTTATTTAAGAAAACTAAGTTAATAAGTAAACAACGTCAAGTTGTAGTGATATGTTAAACAGGAAACAGGTCAACTGAGAAAAAGTATACTTAATTAAATATTAAGCAAAACATGTTATTGTAACTGTGGAAATAGACAATACAAAAGGGATTGTAAGATTACTTCTACTAATTACAATCCCGGGGTGAAAGATTGTAAGATTACTTCTATTAATTACAATCTAAAGAATAACATGTAATGGGCCTTATTAATGAACTTAAATGGACTAAGTTATATTTATAAGAAATTAATAAGTAGGTGAAACTTTGGCAAGTAAAAAAGCAGTCAATGTGAATAGGGATAACTTGTTAGTCTGTAATACTTAACCTAGTTGAATCCATAGGGATTATGTGAACATAAACGTGAATAGGGGTTAATTAAACATGGTTGAATCAGTGAGAGGGCCAAGTAAATCTTGGGTAGGTGGGTAATATTAGTATATATAGGCCCACAAACTTAACCGTTAAATAAACATGCTTTAATAAGTGGGAGGGTTAAGTAAATCTAGGGGGTGGGTAATATTTACTTATAGGTCCACGAACTTAACCAGATAAGGTTATGTAATTAAAGACACCTAGTGGTATACATAACCGATGGAAATAATAAAGTTATGTAATTAAAGACACCTTTTTAGGGTAAGCATAACTTGTAGAAATGGCAGGGTTATGTAATTAAAGACACCTACTGGTATACATAGCCAATGAAAACCTAGTGGGGGATACAAGATAAAGGGAAGAGCTTGTATCGTATTGTGTGGGACCCATTTCATCCAGTAACCTGGAGTAGGTATCAAACATGTACTCCATACTAGGTCGAAGAAGGGGCATGCTTACTGGACTAATTGTAAGAGATCCAAACGTGGAGGACGGTGTAGGCAGCACAAACCGACCGGGCCATGCGCGTGCATGAGCCAGGCAGAGGGGGATAAGACGACTGTGACACCTGTTGCAACAACCCGTAAAATCTGAACTAGTTTAAAAATTTTAAATTGGCTATTTTAGTGAATTTTAAATATTTAAAATAAATATTTTAAATAATAACGACGAAAAGTAGTTTGAATCGATGTTAGAAATTGAATATAATTACTTTGAATTATAAACATGGCCTGAAATGGCGCTGCAGTTTCAAAATTTCAATTCAAACTTTGACTGACTGTACCGGGTGCAAAATAAAACGGATTTTAGTGAAACCAAAAATATTTAAATCTGTTAGTGCATATCTTTCTAACGAGTCTGAAAAATCAAAGTTTCGTAGCGGGAGTCAAAAGTTATGGCCAAATGAATTTTCAGAAAGGTCGCTATAGAATTTGTATAGCCCGTGAAAATAGACATTTTGCAAAAGACATCGGAATTCGAAGAAACCACTTTTGTTGGATCCGAGATGTGAAGTTATTGCTAGGTTTCAAATTTCATAATTTTCGAAGCTAGCATGTGAGCGTGGCAAAGAAAAATGTGTTTTGGTCAATTATAGTTAAATTGGGTCGACCAGAAAATGGCCATTTTTCAAACGGTCTCAGAATTCGACGAAACTAGTTTTATTGGGACCGTATCATCAAAAGATAGATAGAATTATTTTTCGGGAATTTTTAGAATCAGTTTGTGGCCCTGGCAAATTGAAAAGTACGTTCAAATTGAATATTGAATGTTTTATACTATTAAATTGAAAAATAACTGACTGTAACAGTCGAATTGGCCTACGAAACATATCCCATTGTGTCCAGGATGGGGGTATTTAGCTAGGGGCGACAGTTATTGGGTTTGAATTAGAGTTCGTGGCTATAACCAAGCATTTTTCGAATTAAATAATTAACTAATATAAAAATATACTATAAGTATACCATCTGAATACGCGTTACCCTAACTAAACTATACAGGCCGCCGTCTTCTCTGAAATCAAAGGCGGAAGTCACCAGAACTTCCTCCCCTCCGATCTCCTCCTACGTTCAGAAATACCACAAACTTCCAAAGCCAAATCGAAGCACCCAGTATGATCTCCATATCCAACGAGCAGGATTGGATCTAATCACCTGTAGCGCTCGAAATTGAAGCCCAAAGCTTCGCCGTCGCGAGGCGTTTTCAGTGGCCAGGCCGCCGCCGAGTTAGCCAGAAGGAGGTGGCGCGGGTGCGCATCACGTAGCTTGACGTCGTGAAGCCCTCAGATCCTTCTAAATCGCTTCGGATTTCGTGAAGGATCGATCCCTAGTTTGGAACCGCGGTTGAACGACGGTTTCCAGGAGGAAATTTTCATTTGGAAAAGGTAGCATTTCTAAGCGCTATAAATTTAATTAATTACGTTTTTAAATAGTTTGATGTTCAAAATTACATATCTTTTTGCTATGTTGACGAAATCCAGTGAAACAAGAGACAGTTGACTCGTGTGGACGTCTTCTACATTCTAGAAGAGACCGCATATTTTTCTGAGCCTTCTGCTATTTTTGGTGGAGTGGAACCCAATGTGAGATTTCTATTTTATAAACGATATGAAAAAAAACGATGTATAAATTATATAGTCGATGTATGAGTTATATAAGCGTTGTACACCTGATGTATAAGCGTTGTATAAGTTGTATGTTCGATGTATAACTTATATATGCATTGTAAAAATTATATATGCGTTGAAATGCCATTGAAATGAATTGAAGTGGATTGAAATATATTTATATACGAATATATATATACGTATATACTCCCCTCGTCCACAGACCATGGACGATATTTATTGGTTGTGATATTGTTTGGATTATTTGGTTGATGCGAAATTGGGTGAATAATACGAATGGTTGATAGAATTGTTTGTGGTTGAGAATGATTGAAAGTGGTTGAAAAATACCGATCTGTGGTTGAAAACAAAATTAGAATAGATTGTGGAAATGAAAATAAAACATGCCGCCTGCGTGCAAACAAGATGCATGAATCCCCATTGTCAAAAATCGCGAGGTTTTAAGGTAGAGCGAGTAGCCGTACTAGGGACGGTCCCGGTTTTAACTACCCTGCCGTTATGCTGCCGAAATTTTCTGAAATATTCATGTGTTAGAATTATTTTCATTTGTTGAAATTATTTTCGTGTGTTGAAACTTCATTCATGTGTTGAATAGAAATTCATTCGTTGAATAGAAATTCATGTGTTGAATCATAGTCGTGTTTTGAAATAAATCGTTTTACAATAAAAATCACATTTTTATTATATATACGAACTATAGAGAACATTCATGTGTTGAATAGAAATTCATTCGTTGAATAGAAATTCATGTGTTGAATGGTACTCGTGTTTTGAAATAAATTCTTTTATAATAAAAATCATATTTTTATCATCTATATGAACTATATAAAATAGTCGTGTTTTGAAATAAATCGTTTTACAATAAAAATCACATTTTTATTATATATACGAACTATAGAGAACATTCATGTGTTGAATGGTACTCGTGTTTTGAAATAAATTGTTTTATGATAAAAATCAAATTTTTATCATCTATATGAACTATATAAAATAGTCGTGTTTTGAAATAAATCCTTTTACAGTAAAAATCACATTTTTATTATATATATATGAACTATAAAAATAGTGAAGTGTTGAAATAAATGTTTGTTGGATAAAAATATCATTTTTATCAAATGTATGAAAAGAAGATCGTTTTGAAATCGAAGAATCGTTTATATATATATATAGAAATATAATTAAAATAAATCGAATAACGAAGCTGCAGTTCGTGTTTTGAAACCGTGATTTCAAACGATTAGTGCGGGAGATCCGACCAACGGATTTTCCCGAAACCACAACCGTTGGGTTCGCCTTGGAAATATCTTTCAAACGGCACCAACTTTGTAAAGATCCAACGGTTGGATTGTCTGGAATGTTTAATTCAAATCTGAAGAAAAACAGCGCCAGAATCGATTATATTTATATATATAAATATAATTAAATTAAATCGAATAACGACGCTGTAGTTCGTATTTCGAAATCGTAACTTCAAACGATTAGTGCGGGAGATCCGACCGTCGGATTTTCCCGAAACAGGAACCGTTGGATTCGTTTTGAAAAGGTCTTTCTAATGATTTAAAATTTGTGAAGATCCAATGGTTAGATTTTCAGATATATGTAAATCAAATCTGAAGAAAAATGGCGCCACGGCAGCGTTATGGCCTGAAGCATTGTTTTGAATAAATTGGCTATTTTTAAATAAATAAAAATAGCGATAAATCGTGATAAAATATTATAAAAGGTATGGAATGGAAATAAACTGAATTTGCTCGATTTATGTGATATTTGATGGTTGAATGTGTTTGGCGTGAAAATTACACTAAAGAACAGAATTAGTGATATCGAATAATTTAACCATTGAAATGAATTGATTTGAAATTATAAATATACGTGAATTATTTGAAAAGGTCGAGTTAATTCTCATTTCAAATAATTGATCGACGATCGAAAGTCGAAGATATGAAGACGAGGTAAGACCGATGATCTTCACGTCGGATGGAGGGGTGCTACTGATGCTCATGAGAGGAGTAGCTACCTAGAAGGGGTTGAAGTAGTGGCCGTCCGGACGTACATGTTAATTGTACGGATATGCGAGGAATAAAGATCCTCTGGTTTCGTTCAGACCTAGAACGGACTTGTAAATGGACTGTGTGTCTGACATTGGTTTTCATTATGTGTGATTGACAGACGTCAGTTGCATGGCGTGAATTGCCTGTGTGGCATGCTGAGATGCAATGATCAAAGCATTTGTTGAAAAGCAGAGCTTTGTGGTGGATGATCAAAGCAACGCCTGTGTGGCATAGCTTTGTGTATAACGTTAATTCGCGGGCCTCACACCCCGGTATGAGCCAGAAACGGGAGACGGACTTCAGGGAGGACATGCGTTTCCTTCTAGCTAGGAGTGGTGCTTTGGGTTTTACACGCCCGGGTATTTTACTTATGTAGATGATGGAAAGCGAGGCCTCGGTTAGATTCGGTCTCTTCGGAGCCGATGGTGTGGTCGGATATGACCAGTGACGCCCCCCATAGGGCGGGGAAACGCAATGTTCAGGAATTTTAATCCACATCGGTGGACCGGCCTGACGATCCAAGGCTTGCCTGCGCGCTTGCCTGAGACACGGGCTAGAGCGTCTCGAATTCGGTAAGGACTATCTTTTGCCTTGGTTCATGACGGAAATCCAATTTCCAAATACGACATCATGCGGTTTTGATTGTATGTATATATGGCGACATGATATATGGTACCCATGCTGTCTATGATTGATATTTATGATTGTATCTAAAATTAGAAACTAACTGGAAACGAGCTAGGACGGATGGTTTCTTGGGTATTGGTATGATGTTGGTTTCGGCCTTCGGGGTTAATACTTAGGGAATCGTTCTCTTACTAGTTTACGGTTGGAGTCTGATTAAGAATTAAACGATAAAATTTACATTTCAAATGATTTGTTTTCCTCGTATCAAGCATATTTTGGTCGGTATAAGGTACAACTCTATCCTCCGGTTTGTGTTGCATTGTGTGATAGAACTTGAGTCTTATATCGGCTTCATTTTTATAAAAAGCATTGTGACGTTTAAAATATTTATTTGTTTTAAAGCACTGGCATTCCAATGGAGTAAACCCGTTCCGCGAAAGTGGCGTGGTCCTATGATTAGCCATATTTGAAAAAGTGTTAAGTAGATTTCTCATACCAGTCCCATGATTGACTCGTAGTTTGTTTCACTTGCAAACTCGGGTGCCCCTATTTCTACACGGGCAGCCTTGTATTCAGGTTTTAGCAGGCACTTTCTGGATAGCTGGAGCTGAAGATGGGTTCTATCATATATCTCTTTTTATGCTGTTTATCTCATGTTGTACATATTATGTTTTCTTTTTCGCAGTAGACATTTATGTATAGCTGAACTGTATTTTATACTAAGTATTATCCTGTATACTGTGTAACTCTGATGGTTATATTTATTCAGTGTATTCTATTATACATTATCTGGTGTATTTATTTATTTCTGTTCTGTTATTATATGTTTATATGTTATATTCCAAAGATTACCCTTGCCACCGTCTTATCGGGAATGGGGTCATCACAAACGTGGTACCAGAGCTTTGGTTAAGCTTAGTTCTGGAATATAATATATGAACGAACTCGTCAGAAATAGAACTAGTAGTTTTCTAGGATGAGTAGCTCACTACAGATAGGATCAGTAATATCCTAGTATGAGTATAACAGAATGAAATACACCTCGATAGACACATTTACATTCAAGTATATGTCTCTATGCTTTATAATATCTTTCCTGTTGACCTGACACTTGGTCTGCTATTTGTAGAATTACTAGAAAATGAGTGCCAGAAACAGAAGGAATGCAGACCCAAATATAGAAGCTCTACTTAAGAAATATAGAAATATGGGTGGAGTACCATTCTTGGGGGAATAATCTATTGCTAAAACACAAGCTTGGATTCGTTCTGCTGAGAAAATCTTTGAAGGTTTAAAGCTGAGAGATGACCAGAAAAGATTACTGGCATCTTGGGCACTCAAAGACGAAGCTTTGTTCTGGTGGGATTCGATTGTTGAAGATAATCCAGAAGATGATATCACCTGGGATAGATTCAAAGAGCTTTTCAATGAAAAATTTATTCCTCTAGAAGCAACTGAGCGGTTATGTGATGAATTCTCCTATTTGTTACAAGGAGATATGAATATCCCAGAATATCATAAGAGATTCAACGAAATTTCTCATTTTGCCCCCCATCTAATTCAAGATCCAAAGAGGAAAAATCTGAGGTTTATTTATGGTCTGCAAAGAAAATACCAAAATAAAGTAATGGGGCATGTGAAGCTTCCTTTTTCCGAAATGATATACATGGCCTACCAGTATGAGGATCTCGATAGGAGAGGTATGTTGCGAGACGAAGAGGAAGTCAGTTCTAGCAGCAAAAGAAGATTCGAAACTGATAGCCCAGAGACGAGTACACAGCCTGAGGCCTGTACGACGTCTAGAGTCAGAAAGAAGCCTAGATTCGATCGAGAAAATGTTACATCCGAGAAAGGACCCATGACGACCGCAATATGCAATAATTGCAAGAAACCAGGACATTTGTCGATAAACTGTGGACCCTTAAAGAAGAGATTAAATGGGGGGATTTAAATCTAAGAACAACTTGCAAGACACTAGGAAATGCAATCTGTGCCATCGGGCTAGCCAAATAAAGCGGGATTGCCGGTTATTAGAGAAACCTGGAATGGTACATGTAAATAAAGTAGCAGAAGTTCCTGCATCCTCGTCCGGCCAGGAAAGGCCAGATGTTTTAGAAGGCACGCTTACTGCCAAAGATATTCCAGTTAAAGTACTATTTGACATAGGCGCGTCGCGAAGCGTTGTTGCAAATAATGTGGTTAAGAAACTGGATCTGAATTTGAAGAAGCTCAAAGAACCCATGACAGTTCATAATCCGGTTGGGGGTTCCCTCGATCTTAGTTGGGTTTGTGGAGTTCCTGTTTCTTTTTCTCGTTATTGGTTCCCCACTATCACGATCGTTATGAATTTTACCGAATTCGATCTCATTCTGGGATTGGACTGGTTAACCCAATATGAAGCCGAAGTTAAATGCGCCGAGAAGGTTGTTAGGGCAAAAACAAAGTACGGGGAATATATAACCATTCCATGCAAAGGACCGAATTCTAATAGAAAAGACTTCTG
This sequence comes from Allium sativum, assembly GCA_030737875.1. Lineage (NCBI taxonomy): Eukaryota > Viridiplantae > Streptophyta > Magnoliopsida > Asparagales > Amaryllidaceae > Allium > Allium sativum. Next base: position 224,554,002 of record CM060923.1, on the reverse strand, counting down.
GGCTGCTTTAGAGGTATCTCCTGCTCAGATAGAACCTGTTCCTGTCGTCTCGGAGAATATTCCGGTCGACATTAAAAATATACCAGTTGTCAAGAACTATGCGGATGTATTCGAAGAAGTTTTTAGCCTACCTCCATAGAGAGAAATTGATTTCAAGATCGCCTTAGTTCCGAATGCAAGGCCAGTAGTTCATGCCATTCGAAGAATGACCTTGAAGGAGAAAGATGAGTTAGATAATCAAACTCGACAGCTAGAATGGAAGGGTCTGATCAGACCTAGTTTCTCTGATTGGGGAGCAGCAGTGGTATTTGTCCTGAAGTCAAACGGTACTCTTAGATTATGTGTAGAGTATCGTGACTTGAATAAGCAGACACTGAAGAACAAATATCCATTGCCGCGAATTGATGATTTGTTGGATCGATTGAATGGCACACAATTATTTTCACGAATGGACCTAGCTACAGGTTTCCATCAGCTTCGTATCGTCGAGGAGTGTGTTCCTTTGACAGCATTCAGAGGTCCAGACTTATTCTACGAGTGGTTAGTAATGTCGTTCGGCTTATGTAACGCTTCAGCGTATTTTGTCGATCGAATGAACCGGGTATTCAGAGGAGTATTGAATAAATTCGTTCTGGTTTTCATTGATGATATTCTAATCTTCTCTAAGTCAGAAAGCGAGCACGAAAAACATTTGGAACAAGTGTTAGAAATTCTGAGAAAGAATGTGTTGAAAGTAAAGTTTTCCAAATGTATATTCTGGCAAGAGGAAGTCAAATTTCTTGGCTACGTCGTGTTAAAAGAAGGAATTCCATTGGATCCTAGTAAAATCACTGCTATTCAGAATTGGAAACAACCTCGTACACCCACAGAAGTCAGAAGTTTTCTCAGATTGGCCAGTTATTATTGGAAATTCATTAAGGATTTTGCGAAGACATCTAGTTCCTTAACGAAACTGACTAAGAAACATTCGTGATTCAATTGGACTTCAGAATGTGAGGAAGCTTTCCAAGAGCTGAAATTAAAACTGACGACCGCTCCAGCGTTAACAATAATAGATGGCAATGAGGACTTGAAAGTCTGGACTGACGCATCTAGAGAAGGCCTTGGTGCAGTGTTAATGCAAAGAGGTCAAGTGATTGCTTATGCTAGCCGTCAGCTGAAACCGCATGAGAAGAATTACATTACTCATGATCTTGAGTTGTTAGCCACCTTATTCGCTTTGAAAATCTAGAGGCACTACCTTTTGGGTGAGAAATTCGAACTATATACAGACCATCAGTCACTGAAATATTTATTCACTCAGAAAGACTTGAACCTGAGGCAGCAGCGTTGTCTAGAATTTCTTGCGGCGTACGATTTTGAGATTTTGTACACTCCAGGGAAAGCCAATGTTGTGGCTGATGCGCTGAGTAGAAAGAATGTAATAGTCGCCAGCTTTATCATTACGACGTCATTGATTGATAAAATATCTGCTCTTCAGAAGGATGATCACTTCATTCAAAGAATCAAAGAAAGAATACAGAAAGGCGAGACCTTGAGTTTTCAGATAGACGACGAGGGAATCCTAAGGTTGAAAGGCTGAATATGTGTGCCGAACATTGCAGAACTTCGAAGAGAAGTATTGGATGAATGTCACAAAGCCAAGCTTAGTATCCATTCAAGAGTGAGCAAGATGTATAATGATATCAAACGCACTTTCTGGTGGAGATGTATGAAACGAGACATCTCCTTATATGTTAGCCGGTGTTCCACCTTCCAACAAGTCAAAAGCGATCAGCAGAAGCATGCTGGACTATTGCAACCTTTGGAAATTCCAGGCGGAAAGTGGGAACAGATTTCTATGGATTTCATAGATGGTTTGCCCAGAACCAGGAAAGGAAATGACAGTATTTGGGTGATCGTAGATCGTTTCACGAAGACCGCCAATTTCATACCTATCACATCGAATAGAACTGCTCAGAGTTTGGCGTAGGTATATTTCAAGGAAATTGTTAGATTGCACGGGGTTCCCATGAGCATCGTTAGTGATTGTGACCCGATTTTTGCTAGTAAATTCTGGGAAGCATTCCAAGCAGAATTAGGAACGAAACTGAACTTGAGCACCGCTTATCATCCTCAAACAGATGGCCAAACTGAGAGGGTGAATCGTATTCTTGAAGATCTATTGCGGGCTTGTATTATTGATTTTGGCGGATCATGGGATGACCACTTACATTTGGCTGAATTCTCATATAACAACAGCTACCAGGCGAGCTTTAAAATGTCACCATTCGAAGTATTATATGGTAGACCGTGCCGATCCCCTGCTTGTTGGGTTGAACCTGGTAACAGACTTGTGTTGGGGCCAGATATGATTCGCGATGCTGCGGATTAAGTTGATTTCATTAAGAAACGATTACTAGCTGCCCAAAGCCGACAGAAAAGCTATGCAGACAAGAGAAGAAGAGATATATCATTTGCTGTTGGCGATGACGTATATTTGAAAGTATTGCCGATGAGAGGAGTCATCCGATTTGGTAAAACGGGGAAATTAGTGCCCAAATTCATTGGTCCGTTTCCTATTCTAGAACAGATTGGAACTCTCGCATATAGGGTTCAATTGCCTGATTGGTTGCATGGAGTACATGACGTATTTCACGTATCGCAACTGCAAAAGCATGTGCATGATCCAGATCTCGTTGTAGAAGAAGCCGCACAACAAGATTTGGAAATCACTCCAGAATTGGCAGTTAGAAGAGAGCCGATGAAGATAATTGGCAAAGAAACCAAAGAGCTGAGGAACAAAAAGGTTCACTTAGTCAAAGTACAATGGAGTGGAGATCCGCGAGATTGTACTTGGGAAACAGAGGAAAGCATTAAGAAAGCCTATCCTAAGTGCAGGGTGGATATCTCCGATTGACTCTGGTGCAAGGTACATCTACCATATTTTGCAATTTCCATTGTGTTCTCTATTTTGTTGTTGTTTTCTTTGCATGGATGTAGAATTTTAATGTTATAGCCTAAATGGTTTTAAAAGGGTATAGGAATAAATTTGTACATTTTTGAAAAGTTAAAAATAAAATTAATTGTTGTTTGTGTTGTGTGATTGTGGATTTGATTTATTAAATAGTTAGAATGGTAATTAAATTAATCAATAAGAGAATGAATGGTAGAATCATTCGATTAAATCACACATTGAACTGAGTTAAAAGTTGATAGAAATATATACATGTGCATTATATATGTTTCAACAGGTAAATGGATTAGCTGTTGAGTAAAGATTTTATTTGCGTGCCCGAAAAATAGGTAAACCTTAATGAGTTGGATGCACAATTTTATTATTATATCAACTCCTGTGAATGCCATTGGATGCGGAGTGCTGGTTATTCTGTGTGTAATAATAAACGTCGCCATAGGATGGTAACAATTAATTTTGAACTAAACTACATGGAATACTTCTTGAGGATAGGCATACTTCATCATATACCACATAAGCATTTGGAGCTTGTGTGACAAGGTTGAAGGTTTACCGTACGAGCGAGAGGCTTGTACGGCGATGACTATATATTACAGGTTGAACTGATGACTAATATGGACCATATAAAATTGTAACGATAAATTGCCAGATAAATAAAAACCACGGGTCTAGAGTTGACAATAATCACGTCTCTCTAGTTATTAGATACGACACATGGACTATTTATTTCTCACACGGGACGAGGTGACGAGAATTTATTCTCTGGAGTAATTAAAAATACACACTCCCTCAGGCTTAGATAGGGTGACGAGAATTTATTCTCTGCAGTTATTATCTATACACGCTCCCCTGTAAACACCAGAATATATCACTATAAATATGTGTATGCTTTATAGGATTTATTGGGTACCTAATACGGCCCAATAAATTTCCAAACCCCTCCCTGTACAAAGGAGGTTATGGCGAAATTTTTCAAAAATTTAGGGTGTTAGCCAAATTTTTGAAGAATTTGAAAATTCTCAGAAACTGAAAAGTTGGAGAATGGAAGCCAGATTGAAAGTAGAGTTGATTAATCAAACCACTTTCGACTTTGTTCCTTTTCGGGGACGAAAAGTTTTAAGTGGGGGAGATTGTAACAACCCGTAAAATCTGAACCAGTTTAAAATTTTTAAATTGGCTATTTTAGTGAATTTTAAATATTTAAAATAAATATTTTATATAATAACAACGAAAATTAGTTTGAATCGATGTTAGAAATTGAATATAATTACTATGAATTATAAACATGGCCTGAAATGGCGCTGCAGTTTCAAAATTTCAATTCAAACTTTGACTGACTGTACCAAGTGCAAAATAAAACGGATTTTAGTGAAACCAAAAATATTTAAATCTGTTAGTGAATATCTTTCTAAAAAGTCTGAAAAATCAAAGTTTCATAGCGGGAGTCAAAAGTTATGGCCAAATGAATTTTCAGAAAGGTCGCTATAGAATTTATATAGCCCGTGAAAATAGACATTTTGCAAACGACCTCGGAATTCGAAGAAACCACTTTTGTTGGATATGGGATGTGAAGTTATTGCTAGGTTTCAAATTTCATAATTTTCGAAGCTAGTATGTGAGCATGGCAAAGAAAAATATGTTTTGGTCAATTATAGTTAAATTGGGTCGACCAGAAAATGGCCATTTTTCAAACGATCTCAGAATTCGACGAAACTAGTTTTATTGGGACCGTATCGTCAAAACATAACTAGATTTATTTTTCGGGAATTTTTAGAATCAGTTTGTGGCCCTGGAAAATTGAAAAGTACGTTCAAATTGAATAATGAATGTTTTATACTATTAAATTGAAAAATAACCGACTGTAACAGTCGAATTGGCCTACGAAACATATCCCATTGTGTCCGGGATTGGGGTATTTAGCTAGGGGCGACAGTTGTTGGGTTTGAATTAGAGTTCGTGGCTATAACCAAGCATCACTACAACAAAAACACCATATTACAACTTTAATTTTACAACGGTGGTAAAAGCACCGTTGTAATAAATGGTTTTTTACAACGGTGGTAAACGCACCGTTGTAATAAATGGTTTTTTACAACGGTGGTAAAATCACCGTTGTAATAAATGGTTTTTTTACAACGGTGGTATTCCCTAAAGTTGTAATAAACATATTTTTAACAACTTTTTGTTTTGTTAGTTGTAATAGATGCCCATTACAAACTTCATGTTTATAATATCTATATTTAATAACTAATTATATTAATATTTAATAATAATTAATAATTAATAATAAACTTAGGAATCGATAATATTTATTAAATAATTAATAGTTAATAAGTGGTAATTTAATGTTTAATAGTTAATGTTAACTGCTTATTAATTAATATTTAGGTGACATATACATTTAATAGTTAATAATAAAATTACTATTAAATATTTAATAGTATATAATCAATAAAATTTACATAATAATTAACTTTTAATAGTTGGAATTCAATTATAACTTTGAAGAAATAGGTAATAAATAATAATAACTATTAATAAATAATAATGACTATATAATAAATAATTTTAATTATACAATAGTGAATGAATAAGTAATAATGACTAAATAATAAACAATTTTAATTATTTAGTAATAATCATGATTAATATTAAATAATTAATAATTGGTAAATAATGACTAACAATTTTAAACCATTTATACGTAATTAATAATTAGAATTAGTATTTAATAATTATCAACCACTATTTAATAATGACTAACAAGAATTTTTAACAACTATTTAATTTTTTCTATTGCAAACATTTATTAACTGCTATTATGTTATAACAATTTTCAAGTAAATGTTGTTAACTACAAGGAGTAATCATCAATATAACGTAACACGTTAGAGCTTTAAATAAGGCCAAAAGGTGGACTTCACCTTTACTGCTTAATTTTCGTTTTGGCTCCAGATCTAAAATTTTCGTTTTGGCTCCATCGCGAATATTTGGCTCCAAAGTAAATTTTTTGGCTCGTATTTCCTTAATTTTTCCATCAGACCTTCTCCGTTTTCACGGTAACACAATTTCATAAATCATTTTATCTTCTTAAACCCACGCCGCCTATTATTCTATCTCGCCGTCATCTCGTTCTTTCTTTTCTTCACAAAGTAAATCAGCGATCTGGTACTACAATCGAAGGCAAGTTTAGAGATTTCAGGCTTCGGTTGGGATATTATTGGTCATGGGTTGCGCAGAAGATCTGTGCGTGGATCCATAGGAGGAGAGAAAGCGATTTCGATCTGTAGGGGGAGAGAAAGCAGATCTGTGCATGGATCTGTAAGTACTCAGAGAGGATGCGTGGATCTGTGCGTGGATCTGCAAGCGACAGCGAAAGGAAGAAGGATCTGTGCGTGGATCTGTGCGTGAAATATCAGAATTATGCCCCAGCAAACTTTGATCTATAGTTTCGTAGCTCGAGGTATGATTATACTTGCGGAGTACACTGAATTCACTGGAAATTTCACCAGCATCGCCTTCCAATGTTTGCAGAAACTTCCGGCAATGAACACCAAGTTTACCTACAACTGCGATGGCCATACTTTCAATTACCTTGTCGAGGGCGGATTCAGTGAGTATATTCTCTGTTTTTCTTTTCTCTCTTCTTTTTTGAGGCAAATTCGTAGGTCACAGAATTTAAATTGGTTTAATCTGGTGTTGGTTATTCGATATGGCAGCTTTGTAAACCTGGTGTTATGAGATTTTGTTTTGTTAGTTGATGTGATCATATTGAGTTGAATACTATGTCATGGTAAGAATCAATGACTCAAATCTTGGTTTTCATTGTTTAAATGTTTGGAAAGTAAGGCGACAGCAAAGGAAACAATGTATCAGTAAGGATGTAATTATACTTTTAACTTGCTGAGTTTTTAATCCGGAGCATCATAGTGGCATTTTTAACATTTTTTGAATGCCAATGACACTTATCCCTTTTTTCCTGTGAATCTTTTTATTCTTTCAGGATTCGCTTTAATTCCATGATTCACAATCTTTACGTGACTGGTATACAAGTGACTGAACTGGATGCTGGAGCATATAAAGATTCGGTGTGTGTTAGTGTGTATATTTACATGAAAGTGTGTATGTAACTGAGTGTACTGAATGAGCATTCTATAATGAGGAATGTATGTATGTAATTGACTGTATTATATAACAGATGGTTGTACAATAGTGGGATCATAAAGTTGTACTATTTCAAATAATGAAATAAAATATTTAATTGAATAAAATAATTGTTTGAATATCAAATTCTGTGCAATATCATTTTATGTAATATAAATATTTATTTCTATACGAGATGTAATGTATCATTAAATAAAAATCATATTGTTATACTCAACAGTTACAACGGTGCAAAACAGTTGTAATAAATCATTCTACAACGGTGAGTAAAAGTTGTTAAATACCCTATTTCACAACGGTGTTGCAACGGTGCAGAAACGTTGTAAAAGATATAAGTATATTACAACTTCTTAATACACGACGGTGGCTCCACCGTTGTAAAAACTTTTTACAACGTTTTTGCACCGTTGTAATATGGTATATTTGTTGTAGTGCATTTTTCGAATTAAATAATTAACTAATATAAAAATATACTATAAGTATACCATTTGAATACGCGTAACCCTAACTAAACTATACGGGCCGCCATCTTCTCTGAAATCAGAGGCGGAAATCACCAGAACTTCCTCCCCTTTGATCTCCTCCTACGTTCAGCAATACCACAAACTTCCAAAGCCAAATCGAAGCACCCAGTATGATCTCCATATCCAACGGGCAAGATTGGATCTAATCACCTGTAGCGCTCGAAATTGAAGCCCAAAGCTTCGCGGTCGCGAGGCGTTTTCAGCGGCCAGGCTGCCACTAGGTTAGCCAAAAGGAGGTGGCGCGGGTGCGCCTCGCGTAGCCTGACGTCGTGAAGCCCTCAGATCCTCCTAAATCGCTTCGGATTTCGTGAAGGATCGATCCCTTGTTTGGAACCGCGGTTGAACAATGGTTTCCAGGAGGAATTTTTCATTTGGAAAAGGTAGCGTTTCTAAGCGCTATAAATTTAATTAATTACGTTTTTAAATAGTTTGATGTTCAAAATTACATATCTTTTTGCTATGTTGACGAAATCCAGTGAAACAGGAGACAGTGGACTCATGTGGACGTCTTCTACATTCTAGAAGAGACCGCATATTTTTCTGAGCCTTCTGCTATTTTTGGTGGAGTGGAACCCAATGTGAGATTTCTATTTTATAAACGATATAGGAAAACAACAATGTATAAATTATATAGTCGATGTATGAGTTATATAAGCGTTGTACACCTCATGTATAAGCGTTGTATAAGTTGTATGTTCGATGTATAAGTTATATATGCGTTGTAAAAATTATATATGCGTTGAAATGCCATTGAAATGAATTGAAGTGGATTGAAATATATTTATATACGAATATATATATATATACGTATATACTCCCATCCTCCACAGACCATGGACGATATTTATTGGTTGTGATATTGTTTGGATTATTTGGTTGATGTGAAATTGGGTGAATAATACGAATGGTTGATAGAATTGTTTGTGGTTGAGAATGATTGAAAGTGGTTGAAAAATACCCATCCGTGGTTGAAAACAAAATTAGAATAGATTGTGGAATTGAAAATAAAACATGCCGCATGCGCGCGAACTAGATGCATGAATCCTCGTTGTCAAAAACCACGAGGTTTTAAGGTAGAGTGAGGAGCCGTACTAGGGACGGTCCCGATTTTAACTACCCTGCCGTTATACTGCCGAAATTTTCTGAAATATTCATGTGTTAGAATTATTTTCATTTGTTGAAATTATTTTCGTGTGTTGAAACTACATTCATGTGTTGACTAGAAATTCATTCGTTGAATAGAAATTCATGTGTTGAATGATAGTCGTGTTTTGAAATAAATCGTTTTACAATAAAAATCACATTTTTATTATATATACGAACTGTAGAGAACATTATGTGTTGAATAGAAATTCATTCGTTGAATAGAAATTCATGTGTTGAATGGTACTCGTGTTTTGAAATAAATTCTTTTATAATAAAAATCATATTTTTATCATCTATATGAACTATATAAAATAGTCGTGTTTTGAAATAAATCGTTTTACAATAAAAATCACATTTTTATTATATATACGAACTATAGAGAACATTCATGTGTTGAATAGAAATTCATTCGTTGAATAGAAATTCATGTGTTGAATGGTACTCGTGTTTTGAAATAAATTGTTTTATAATAAAAATCATATTTTTATCATTTATATGAACTATATAAAATAGTCGTGTTTTGAAATAAATCGTTTTACAGTAAAAATCACATTTTTATTATATATATATGAAATGTAACGATAGTGAAGTGTTGAAATAAATGTCGGTTGGATAAAAATATCATTTTTATCAAATGTATGAAAAGAAGATCATTTTGAAATCGAAGAATCGATTATATATATATATAGAAATATATAAAATAAATCGAATAACGAAGCTGAAGTTCGTGTTTTGAAACAGTGATTTCAAACGATTAGTACGGGAGATCCGACCGTCGGATTTTCCAGAAACCACAACCGTTGGGTTCGCCTTGGAAATATCTTTCCAACGGCACCAACTTTGTAAAGATCCAACGGTTGGATTGACTGGAATGTTTAATTCAAATATGAAGAAAAACAGCGCCAGAATCGATTATATTTATATATATATATAAATATAATTAAATTAAATTGAATAACGACGCTGTAGTTCGTATTTGGAAATCATAACTTCAACGATTAGTGCGGGAGAACCGATCGTCGGATTTTCCCGAAACTGGAACCGTTGGATTCGTTTTGAAAAGATCTTTCTAATGATATAAAATTTGTGAAGATCCAACGGTTAGATTTTCAGATATGTGTAAATTAAATCTGAAGAAAAACCAGTGCCACGGCCGCGTTATGGCCTGAAGCGTTGTTTTGAATAAATTGGCTATTTTTAAATAAATAAAAATAGCGATAAATCATGATAAAATATTATAAATGATATGGAATGGAAATAAACTGAATTTGCTCGATTTATGTGATATTTGATGGTTGAATGTGTTTGGCGTGAAAATACACTAAAGAACAGAATTAGTGATATCGAATAATTTAACCATTGTAATGAATTAATTTGAAATTAGAAATATACGTGAATTATTTGAAAAGGACGAGTTAATTCTCATTTCAAATAATTGATCGACGATCGAAAGTCGAAGATATGAAGACGAGGTAAGACCGATGATCTTCACGTCGGATGGAGGGGTGCTACTGATGCTCATGATAGGAGTAGCTACCTAGAAGGGGTTGAAGTAGTGGTCGTCCGGACGTACATGTTGATTGTATGGATATGCGAGGAATAAAGATCCTCCAGTTTCATTCAGACCCAGAACGGACTTGTAAATGGATTGTGTGTTTGACATTGGATTTCATTCTGTGTGATTGATAGACGTCTGTTGCATGGCATGAATTGCCTGTGTGGCATGCTGAGATGCAATGATCAAAGCTTTTGTTGAAAAGCAGAGCTTTGTGGTGGATGATCAAAGCAACGCATGTGTGGCATAGCTTTGTGTATAACGTTAATTCGCGAGCCTCACACCCTGGTATAAGCCAGAAATGGGAGACGGACTTCAGGAAGGACATGCGTTTCCTTCTAGCTAGGAGTGGTGCTTTGGGTTTTACAGGCCCGGATATTTTACTTATGTGGATAATGGAAAGCGAGGCCTTGGTTAGATTCTGTCTCTTCGGAGCCGATGGTGTGGTCAGATATGACCAGTGACGCCCCATAGGACGGGGAAACGCTGTTTTCAGGAATTTTAATCCACATCGGTGGACCGGCCCTGACGATCCAAGGCTTGCCTGAGACACGGGCTAGAGCGTCTCGAATTCGGTAAGGACTTTCTTTTGCCTTGGTTCATGACGGAAATCCAATTTCCAAATACGACATCGTGCGGTTTTGATTGTATATATATATGACGACATGATATATGGTACCCATGCCGTCTATGATTGATATTTATGATTATATCTAAAATTAGAAACTAACTGGAAACGAGCTCGGACGGATGGTTTCCTGGGTATTGGTCTAATGTTGGTTTCGGCCTTCGGGGTTAATACTTAGGGAATCGTTCTCTTACTATTTTACGGTTGGAGTCTGATTAAGAATTAAACGATAAAATTTACATTTCAAATGATTTGTTTTCCTCGTATCAAGCATATTTTGGTCGATATAAGGTACAACTCTATCCTCCGGTTTGTGTTGCATTGTGTGATGGGACTTGAGTCTTATATCGGCATCATTTTTATAAAAAGCATTGCGATGTTTAAAAGAATTTTTTTAAAGCACTGGCAATCCAATGGAGTAAACCCGTTCCGCGAAAGTGGCGTGGTCCTGTGATTAGCCATATTTGAAAAAGTGTTAAGTAGATTTCTCATACCAGTCCCATGACTGACTCGTAGTTTGTTTCACTTGCAAACTCGGGTGCCCCTATTTCTACACGGGCAGCCTTGTATTTAGGTTTTAGCAGGCTCTTTCTGGATAGCTGGAGCTGAAGATGGGTTCTATCATATATCTCTTTTTATGCTGTTCAGCTCCAGTTGTACATATTATGTTTTCTTTTCCACAGTAGACATTTTTGTGTAGCTGAACTGTATTTTGTACTAAGTATGATCCTGTATACTGTGTAACTCTGATGGTTATATTTATTCCGTGTATTCTATTATACATTATCTAGTGTATTTATTTATTTCTGTTCTGTTATTATATGTTTATGTGTTATATTCCATAGATTACCCTTGCCACCGTCTTATCGGGAATAGGGTCGTCACACCTGTAGATGTGGTTGTGCACATTATTAACGAAAGGTTGCCACTTTAGGAAGTGATACCTCCTATCGTGGGCGACACATGGTATCTACGCGGATAGGGAGCCAATCGATTTGGGTAGTTAGGGTACATCTAGACTTTGGTAAGTTTAGGAGTCCGTTTTTGCGGATGTCTATGGATTGTATGGGGTTAAAACCTCTCACCAGATGTATGCCTAAGACTACCATCTTGTACGTGTTGGGGGTCATCTCATTCTGGTTTACTAGCATTGTGCAGAGGAATCTTTAGAGAAGTGTATCACTCTATCATGTTTACCTTGTCAGACCTGTCTCTTATAGTTTTATCTTTCTTATCTGTCTTATATGCCTGTCATGCTACTTTTATTCATTTACTTGCTAAAAGTAACTAGACTCGCCAGACTTTATGTCTGACCCTTTTTGTTTCCTCTTCTTTCTTCCGTTCCCCACGCTAGGTTCACTAGGTGGGAATTCTCTGGCTTAGTTAGGACTCGGTTATCATCTTGCTTGGAGTAGGTTTTGAAGTATTGCTCAAGTTCTTATCTCTACTATGTCTTTGTCTCTTTTTGGGGAATTACGCTTTTCAAGTACTCTGATGGAACAAGACAGAAAGTTTTATATTATTGAAATGGCTTTTATGCAATTTCATACTTATGGTATTTTGGACCATGATGTTATGATTTTATGTTTGAAATAAAAAAATTAAATTCCGCTATTGCTTTTATATCTATCTTGTAATATTTCTGTTTCTGTTTACCTATAATGCTTCACGATACTTAATGCATTCCCTTTGTGAGTGACATTAATGGACGTGGGGTTTCGCACTTGGTATCAAAGCTGAAGGTTACCAGATTGGATAAAGTTTTTGAAAATTATTTTCAAAAAGAAAAGTCTATTTTGAGAAACATATTCCCTAAAGCCATATGTAATATCTCTCGATTCTCCGCTTGATTCCTTTTTCCTTTTTTCTAGGGTACCAATTCTTCCCGAAATATGTCCCCATTCCAGCATGATGCCATAGACATGTTTAAATTGCGGCACATGCCAAAGGCCAATGAAGTGCCTAACCTCAATCTGTAGCTGCAGTATATCACCTACGGCTAATTTTCTCGAGTTTCTTAAGGATTTCCATGCGATGGAGGCAACTTTCGAGAGACTTGTCAGCTGGTTACACAAGAGTGGTAAAAAGGAGAACAATGGAGTTGGCGCTAAGGAGCACAGCCCAAGGATGAGAAAAATGATTCCCCGGGAAGGGAACACAATAAAGTTCAAATAAATCTGAAAAGGAAGAAGTTAAGTTGAGGAAACACAAAATAAAAAGGTATGGCCCAAGAAAGGATAACAACAACAACAATAGAAGAAGGGCGGAAAGAATGACAAGGCTAAGGGTAAGAGGAAGTGCCATAGTTGCGGGTGAGAGGGCCACTTGGCCAAGGACTGCAGGAAAAGGAAGAATGCTTCCTTTGTTTGTGGAGAGGTTGGACACTATTCTAAGGAGTGCCTAAGGAAGCAAGGACATGGTCAAAGGGTCGGAACCCCTGGAGGGAAAGCGAATGCTCTTGTGGCCAGTGCTCCAGATAGAGGTAAGGAAGTTTCTGTGGAAGGTTTGATTTCTCTTTCCAGTCACACTATTAGAACCCTTTTTGATTCTGGCGCTTCACACTCATTTATACCTAGTATTGTAGTTGAATCTCTGCACTTAAATACTAGTGTGGTAGTGGATCTCGTTGTTCTCTCAAACCCCATTGGTGGTTCGGCTCATTAATCTATTATTTGTTGGGGTTTGAGAATATCTGTGTTAGGAGTCGAGTTTGAGTGCGACGCACATCTTGTTTCATGGGCTATGGTTTGATTCTAGGGATAGGTTGGCTAGCCATGTATAGTGCCATTCTAGATTGTAAGAGGAGGGTCGTTAGACTGTTGACTTACCAAGGGAGGACCATCGAGATTTCTTGTGACCCCAAGGGTTCTGTTATATTGAGTTTCCTAGAGTCACTTGATGCATCTATCGATAATCTAAAATCTGTTCCAATAGTCCATGAGTATCCTGATGTCTTTGATGAGGTTCGGGGTTTACCCCAAGGTGCGAGATCGAATTCCACATATATTTGGTGGACAATGCAAAGCTAGTTGCATTGCCCGTGTGCCATATGGCTCCAAGAGAAAGCAGGGGAGCTACTTGAGAAAGGGTTTTCTTTTGGGATGGGATGAAGAAAGGTGTAGCAGAGTTTGTTTCTCAATGTCTGATTTGCCGGCAAGGTAAAGCCGAGCAAAGGTGTAAGGACCCGTAACTTCCCCATTAAGGAAAGAGCAGATACTTCGAAAACACGACAAAATAGAACGCAGACGGAAGAACATTTCAATGTTAATTACAACAGTTCATCAGATTACAAGAATATGCAGAGTATAAATCAATATTACACATTCGATAAATATCAGAGATTACAATACATTACATAGCAGCGGAAAATAATACAATACACAACTAGAAGAGATATACGGATACAAAGCTTTCCGGATATCATTCCAGCTGTTGATCAGGATCCTGTGAATATAAATATGCAAAACCAAAACTACTAGCTGCCCGTGTCAAAATAAGGGCACCCAGAGTTTAGGTTAAAACAATAAACTCCAGGTCAGTCATGGGACTGGTGTGAGAACTAAAACAGTTAGTCATCTTTATTTTAAAGTTAGGTAAATCAAGGGACCACACCGCTAATGCGGAACGGGTTTCCTCCCAAGAATACCAGTGCATAAAACAAATAGCGCAATGCTAAATAAAGAAAAAATGAAGCTATTATAAGACCCAGGTCCTATCACACAATGCAACGCAAGCCGGGGGATAGTGTTTTCCCTTATAATAGCCAAACATGCTCAGTACGTTTAAAACAAATCATTTGATACTATTATAAGTGCATAGTGTATAAAACAACTTCAAATCATAAGTATCAATCCTAGGCGGCATGGGTACCATATATCATGTCGCCAATACTATGCTCTACAAATAAAACCGCAAATGTCACGTATTTGGAAGTTGGGTTTCCATCTGTGAATCGAGGCAAAAGATAGTCCTCAACCGATTCGAGACAATCTAGCCAACCATGTCTCAGGATCAGAGCTCGAGTGACCCTTGGATCGTCAGGGCCGATCCACCGATGTGGATTAAAATGCATGAACACTACGTTTCCCTGCCCTCTGGGGCGCAAATGAGCCAACAGATGCCTCCATCGGACCCGTATCGTCCGATCAAACCGAGGCGCCTCGCAATAGCAATAACCACATAAGTCAAACTCGTCAGGGCGTGTAAAACCACTGACGCCACTTTTAGCTAGAAAGAAACACATGTCCTCCCTAAGGTCCTTCTCCCATTTTTAGTTCACGACCGGGGTGTGAGGCTCGCGAATCAACGTTACACAAAGCTATGCCACACAGGCTGTGCTTTGATCATCCACCACAAGACTTTGCTTTTCAACAGAAGCCTCGATCAATTGCCACTTAGGCATGCCACACAGGCAATTCACTCCATGCGTTTGATATCCATCAATAAATAACCTCTGAGCTACTACGTCTCAGAGAAGGGCGTTGAGCAAGAGAATAAATTCTCCGCCGCCAAACAGATATATATTTAATAGAAATCAATCACACAGACTAAAATCCAATGTCAGACACATAGTCCATTTACAAGTTCGTTATGGGTCTGAACGAAACCGGAGGCACCTAGTACCCCGCATATCCATCGATCTCCAAGTACGTCTGGACGACCACCAACTGATTCCCTCCTCTTGGGTGTACGACCCAATCAAGATCATCAGTAATTATCCAAACGACGTGAAGACCTCCGGTCTTCAACCACCGTCTTCACCTTTGACTTATCGTCGTATCAGTTATTCAAAATGGGATAAACCCGGTCTTTCTGAATAACTCGCGTATATAATTAACAAGTGTTACACAAACACAACATACGCCTCATTCCAATTCATCAGTCACTAACCGTAAATTAACAAGAGAATAATTCCCCAAATATTAACCACGAAGGCCGAAACCAACATCAGATCAATACCCAGGAAACCATTCTGCTTAGCTAACCAGTAGTTAGTTTCTAAATTTCACATTCTTAGGGAAAGATTCCCATTAATTTTATCAAAGATAAATTCCTTTAAATTTATTCTTTAATCTTCTTTTGAATATCAATTCAAACCAGATTTTGGTTTATCCAAACTAGTCGGGATTAACGAACCTTACCGAAGTAATCATTTGTTTTAATTTCCCAATCCCAACCTATTCATCCCATGAAGTAAAATTGGTAATACTTCATATCTAACACCACGGTGTTATCGGTAAATTCAATTACCATTTCACGTTCAAATCTAATTAAAGATTTAACTATCGCCTGGAGCAAAACTGGTGATACTCCATTCTCGATCTTTTCAATCTAATTAAAGATTCATTAAAACCCCACTTAGTTTTAATCTTTAACTGGGTTAAAGAATCAGTGTCCTTTAAAACACGGTTCACGATAAACCCCAAAATCACATCACATTTCAATCAGTCCCTAACCATAAAATAGCAAGTGAGCAATTCCCTAAGTATTAACCCCGAAGGCCGAAACCAACATCAGATCAATACCTCTGAAAACATTCAACTTAACTAATCTCCAGTTAGTTTCTGATTTTCTTAACTCCTTTTTGTCTAAGAACAGTATTATTGAAGATACCGTTCACGACAACCCAAAATCACATTTCCATTAATTATCGGGTTAAAGAATAAGTGTTATTTAAAACACTGTTCACGATAAACCCAAAAATCAATACCAATTCAATTCCAATTAAATATTATTTAATTGGTACACTTCATTAAATCTAAATAAAAATATTTAATCTTTTCTCAACTAGGTTCAAGAACAGTGTTAATAAAGACACCATTCACGACAAACCCAAATCACATTTCCATTAATTATCGGGTTAAAGAACAAGTGTTATTTAAAACACTGTTCACGATAAACCCAAAAATCAATACCAATTCAATTCCAATTAAATATTATTTAATTGGTACACTTCATTAAATCTAAATAAAAAGATTTAATCTTTTCTCAACTGGGTTCAAGAACAGTGTTAATAAAGACACCATTCACGACAAACCCAAATCACATTTGATATTAAATACAAGGTCTGAATAGAAAATATATCGACTTATATTCAATATCAAATTCTACGACCAACAAATATCGTATTGGAAATAACGATATATATATCTTTCAAATTCCCATAACAATATCTGTATCATCACGAAATCCAACATCGAAATATTCCGAAGACAATTTCAATTCAAACCATTCCAATATAATTATTGGAAATTCTGGTTATTTTCAAAACCATTTCAAATTCAATTTATTTATGTTAAAATAAATAGAATTATAATTCTAGTTCAAAACTAGTTCATTTCGATAAAAATCTATTTTTATCTTTTCAGATATGGAGTTTTTCATCCCAATTCTTCCCAAATCATTTCTTATGATTTTACACAATTTATTACTATTTTTAATAATTTTATCAAGGCCCGTACAGTCGATTTCCATCAACGGCCATCGAACTGCACTTATAGCGACCTTTTCCAAATTTGATTTGGACATAATTCCAAATCCAACCATTAGATCTTTAATTTCTAACATTCATTGGAAAGATCTTTTCGATACGAACCCAATGGTTCTGGTTTCAGGAGAATCCAACGGTCGGATCTCCCGTAATATCCGTTCGAAGTCAATGGTCGAAATTCGCGAACTGCCGCGGCGCGTTCTATTCAGGCCATTATATTATATATATAATATATACTTTGTCGATTCCCTTTTAAAACGTATTTAATAAATCGTTTTAAATTCGTTTTCAAAACGATTTCAACTTCTTTTTTTTTCAAATTCAAATCAAAATTGAATTTTCCCTTACAAATTCGTTTTAAATTCATTTCAAATTGATTTCAATTCAAATCGATTTTGAATTCAATTTCAGTTCATTTTCAATTCAATTCAATTTCAATTCGAATTCATTTCTATTCAATTTCAATTCTATTCAATTTCAATTCGAATTCATTTCTATTCAATTTCAATTCTATTCAATTTCAATTCGAATTCATTTCTATTCAATTTCAATTCTATTCAATTTCAATTCTATTCAATTTCAATTCGAATTCATTTCTATTCAAAATATTAGATTTTGAAATCACTTTCGATATTCATTATAAAATCGATATAAATATCGTTCACGTCAAAATGGCGTCAATCTAACTAACACGGCTTCATATATTTCCATTTTCAAATATTCTATTTCAAATATTTCTTTTTCAAATATTTCTATTCAGATATTTTATTCAAATAGTTCTCTTCAAATATTCTATTTCAAAACTGGAATGAGGCCCAATCAATTACCATATAATGTTAATTATATGGATTTTCTACCACACGTATATAACAACAACGATAAATCATCAACCATCATCCAAAGTGCGTTCTACACTGTATAAGCATCAAATATAAATATTTAATGCTTATAACAGTCTGTCAATCAATCGGTCGACATACAACTAACTATTGGGATTAGTGTATGTCATATAACACCCCAATACCCGTGTGGGGTTTTCAAAAATCAAACACAGATTTTATTTGTGCAGTTGGGCGATGTGTAAAATTTATCGTCCCAATCAATATTAGTCAAATATGTGTATATAAACAAATCGCCTGATTTGTTTATATTTATTTCATTTCAAATACACGTTAAAAAATCTATTTTCAACTATAAAATATTTTAACTATATAAATATTTTATTTTATTTCACATCACACATTCAACTACACATCAAAATCAAACAAACAAGCATACAAGCCGTCCATGGTCTGTGGACGACGGGTGTCGGGTGCTACTAAACACCGTCTGCATCCTAGTATATATTTCAACTAGAAAAATAAAATTAAAGGTGAGAAGTTCTCACAGAGGGTTCCACTCCGCCATGCTTTGCTGTTGAATTGCTGAACCGCCTGAATCCGTCTGACATTCCAACGCAGTTCTTTTCACGCTATTCAAATAAAAATTATATTTTTATTGCTTCATTCAATAAATAAAAATCATATTTTTCTTCTTACTTTATATTTTTTTCAACGCTTCATTCTATATAAAAAAATATCTTTATATTTCTACTTCATATACAAAGATCAAATTTTTATCTATATAAAAATTTCAACTTATATTTTGAATAAAATCATTTCTTTATATTGTTAATTCGCTACCACATATAAAGATCGTATTTTTATAATCTTTACTATATAAAGATAAGATTTTTATATTCTCCATTATATAAAAAACATATTTTTATTACTTCTACTTTATAAAAGTCATATTTTTATATCTCCTACATAATAAAGATCGAATCTTTAATACTTCTATAATGTAAAAATCATATTTTTAATCTTCTACTAATATAGAAATTATATTTTTAACCTCCTACATAATTAAAAATTATATTTTTAACTTGTTAACGTCATACTACATATAAAACTGATTTTTTTTCATTTTAAAACCTATTCATATTATATAAAGAAAGAAGAATAATAAATAAAGAAAAATAGAGCTTACAGTGGTCTAGGAAAAAGAGGAGGGGCGCTGTTGAAGTTCGCGCGGTGGAGGGGGTTCAGGGGGGGTCGGCGATAGCCTCTTGGTGGCGCGGTGGCTCTGCCGTCTTCGGGTTTTGGAGGGGGGGCTTGGGGTTCGAACTCGCATCTGAGAGGGAGGAGCAGGGAAGAGGAGGAGTTACGGAGGAGGGCACCTCGTCGGTCGCGGTGGCGCAGCCCATCGGAGGAGCGACGACTCCTCCTTTTTTTTTTCAAATTGGGTTTGGGTTTTGAACGATGGGGGAGAATGGGCTTGACCGGGTATAGGAAAAAAGGGGCAAGGGATTATTTTATTTAATTATTTAATTTCCCATAAAAAGTTGACTTTTTATTCGAACTCGAAACGAGGCCCACCGCCTGTCATCCATAGCTAATTACCCCCATTTCGAACACAATGGGATATGTATCGTAAGCTGAATCGATCGTTTCGATTAGTTTTCATCAAAATCAACATATAACTCTATATATTGAATTTAAACGCGCATTTCAATTTACCGAGGCCACATACTAACTAGAAAAATTCCCGAAAAATATTTTCTAGCTTCTTATTGACGATACGGTCCTAACAAAACTGATTTCATCGAATTCTGAGACCGCTTGAAAAATTGCCATTTTCCAGTCGATTAAAATCAACTGAAACTGGTCAAACGTATTTTCCTTTGCCACGCTCACATATTGATTCGAAAAATTATGAAATTTGAAACCTAGCGATAACTTGACATCACGGAACCAACAAAAGTGGTTTCATCGAATTCTGAGGTCGTTTGCAAAATGGCTATTTTTAAAGGCCGAAATTCCATAGCGACTATTCTGAAATTTCAACTGGACATAACTTTTGATTCCCGCTATGAAATTTTGATTTCCCGGATTCGTTGGAAAGATATTCACAATTAAATTCAAATATTTTTGGTTTCGCTTAAATCCGATTTATTTTGAATCCTGTACATTCATTTTAATTTTGAAATCGAATTATCGAACTACCGCGCCATTTTCAATTCCTTTTATAATTTAAAATAAATATTTATATTCTAACGACGATGCGTATAAATATATACATTCGTATTCTATTCAAAATTAATTTCTCGTCGATATTATTTAAAATAATTCATTTTAAATAATCAAAATCCATCAAAATTGCCAAAATAAAAATTTTAAACAGGCTCAGAATTTTGGATTGTTACAAAAGGGAGCCTGGTGGTTTACTTCATCCTTTAGAGGTCCCGCAGTGGAAGTGGGAAAGCGTCTCCATGGATTTCATAGATAGTTTTCCTAGATCAAGGAAGGGCAACACCAGCATTTGGGTGATAGTAGACAGGCTTACTAAGAGTGCTCATTTCATGCCATTTAAGAGTAAGAGGACGGCAACATGGTTGATAGCAGTTTACGTTTGTGAGATAGTCCGTCTTCACGGAGTACCTTCCAATATCATAAGAAATCGTGATCCCATTTTCACTAGAGAATTTTGGAGGAGCTTGTAAGAAGCATTTGGTATACAGTTATGTTTGAGCACCGCTTATCATCCTCAGACCGATGGACATATGGAGAGCGTGAACAGAGGTCTAGAGGATCTTTTGATGCTGTATCCTAGACTTCAGAGGGATTTGGGAAGAGCACCTTACTTTAGTAGATTTTGCCCACAACAATAGTCATCAAGCAGACATTGGCATGGAACCCTTCGAAGCATTATATCTGTAGATCACTGACTGGTTGGTGGGGATCTACAGAATGACTTTTACTTCGATCGGAGGTTAAGAAACTACGCAAACGAGAAGTCAAGTTGGTGAAGGTTCAGTGGGGAGACAACCAAGAAGATGCAACTTGGGAGACCGAAGACAAGATTTTTGCACTTTGTACCCTTTTCTTTTCAAGGGAATGTTCTTAACTTCTCTTCCAAAAGCTTTTATTCGCATTTTCTTCTATCATCTGAATATATCATGTCGATCGAATCTTCGACCTTTAGGTAGGAGATCCCATGATTGTAAACATGTGTTTAAGACATGTTATGTTTGATGGATGCAAGTGGATGCAAGTATTTGCTAGTGGTTGCTCGTGGATGCATATACACACACATTAGGCACTAGATCAGCTCATTCACTCTCATACTGCATATGGATGCGTGTGCATTTTTCTTCTTTAATGTATGAAAGTGGATGTATCATCATATGGTTGCATTCGTATGGATGATTATGCACACATATAGAACTTACATGTTATAATAGTATTATTTGCATACATATTGGATTCATGGCACTAACATACATTGCATTAAGGTGGTCGAGTGAATCAGTAGACCGCCTGATCTTTTGCATTAGTGTTTGGACATATACACACACCTTTGCATATGCTCATATAAGCATTAGAAAATTTTAAGGATAATGGATGCCTATGATTGGTGGATGAGTAGATGGATGATGGATGGTAGGATACATTCTACTTAACTTGAAGATATTGGGGACGAAATTCTTTGAGTAGGGGAGAATGTAACAACCCAAAATTTTAACAATAGTAAAGTGGGTAAACTAAAGAATAATTAATCTAATATTCAGAATTAAGGGAAATGAACTACGTCATTGTGTCCATCTCGGAATTATGGTCAAGATAGACACCTGGTTTGCGTAAAACGGGTAACGTATGAAGAAGTTATGGATGGTAGAAGTTTGGCGAAAAGAGCAGGAATTTCCGGCGCACTTGACAAGTGCACCATTATATTTTTGCACTAGCGCACCTGTAAAGTGCACCCATGTATGTTTTTGGGCTCCCGGATCCAGGTGGGTGTCGATTCGTGTCCCTATTCACCCTAGGGCTGAGGTGGCATTCGAATTCTAGAGGCTAGCAGCTATAAATATACCTCAATTTTCTTGTTTTCTCATACTAAAAACAATGGAGGCCAGATGCTGTCGGTGCCTGAACTGAATCTAATCCTATCTTCTTCTACAAATCAAGTTTAAAAGATTCAAGCATTTCAACTATAGATCTGAGATTCAACACCAACAAATTCTTTTCTATCTTCTAAAATCCAAACACCATGAGCTAGTTACTTTTAGATTTAAATGATTAAAAGTAAAAGTGATATGACTTTTATTTGGATTTGTTATAAATCGTGAATCTATGACATCCTTGAATCTTAAATATTATCATGTTAGATCCAATTCGTTTGTGGTTAATTTATCATGTCATGTTAGATCTACCTTTATAGATCTAATTCGTTTGTGGATAATTTATTATGCCATGCTAGATCTACCTTTATAAATCTAATTCGTTTGTTGATAATTTATCATGTCATGCTAGATCTACCTTTATGGATCTAATTCATTTGTGGATAATTTATTAGGTCATGTTAGATCTACCTTTATAGATCCAATTCGTTTGTGGTTAATTTATCATGTCATGCCAGATCTACCCTTATAGATCTAATTCGTTTAAGGTTAATTTATCATGTCACATTTGTGGATCTTAAACTTTACCAATAATGAGGTGATTAATTTAGATTTATCATTAACTAGAAATATGAATCCTTATTTATTCATGCCTATTATGACATCCTTAGTATGTTAGATCTAGTTTTATTATCACATGCTCACTAGATCTATTTTTATATGTCCACCTTCTCACCATGCCAATTACATGTTTATGTCACTTTTGTACAAATGATCACTGTTGTCATCTTTCCCTTTTATTGTTTATGGCTAGGATACTTTCTAGCCTAGGCATGATGCCAAATCTATACGAATGTGTTAGAGTGGGGACGAAGGGAAAACAGTAAAATTGGCATAAATTGTAAATGGGAAGTTTGGCATAAATTGAGTAATAAATGAGAACATGAATTTGGGCATATATTAATTATGAACATAATTGGGGAAGAAGAGGCATGAACACCTATAAAAGAAATAATATAATTGGTTAATAATTAAAATGCCTAGGATTATAATAATTAGAAAACTGTAATGGCACTTACAACATGAGGTTAGATTGCATTTGTGGTGGAAGTCTGTCTGGACCCGACCGACATAACTAGCAACCATAAATGTTGAATCTATTGTGAGGGTCTATGTGCACAAATACGAAATGGGCTAAGACACGAGATTAGGCCCAACTTATGGAAGAAGTCTGCCCGGACATGACCGGCATATCCAGAATCCACAAGTCGTAGGCCTAATGTGGGAGGTCTAGCACATTATAACCATAAATGGACATGGTAATGAATTAGAGTAAAACAAGGAATGATAGTAACCTATTATGATTAATTGCTTAATGAAAATGTTGTATATAATAGGTAGGCTTATCCTCGGGACAAGTGAAAATTAAAATATAAGTTATAATAAAAGGAAAGGAAGATTATTACTAAACCTTAGTTAAGAAAACTAAGTAAATAAGTAAACAACGTATAGTGTAACAACCCGTGTTTTTATAACGTGTGATAATCATAAATCAAGGCAGAATTAATTTTTAAAACGGGTTACGCCATTGCGTTTGTCTCGAAATTCTGCTTGGGAACGAGTCCGAGTTTTCGAAAATCGGAGTCCGTATGACCAAGTTTTGACCATTCGAAGTTTTCAGAAATTTTCAAATTCAAAACAGACTCAATTCGAATTCAAAATTCGACTTTCAAACCTCCAAATGGACAAGGCGGGAAAAATCCCGCCCAGGACCAGGTCGACCTGGGGGTCAACTATGTAGTCGACCTACCCAGGGCCAGGTCGACCATAGTATCGACCTGGGGTTCGACCTGGTGCCCGAGCCCATTTCTGAAGCTAGATTCACTCTGATGTATGTGGCCTCATTTCTGTCCACATTCGTTGACCTGACCCTATAAATACAGCCCCTAACACCAGTCTCTCTACACCAAATTTCTTTCTGACCTTATGCTGCTCTGATTCTGGTTGAAAAGTTTGAGAGAGGGACTGCTTTTACTACGTTGAGACTGCGTTAAAGGAATTGCTGATTAGGGAACTTCTATTAGGACTTGACTAAGCAACAAACGACTCTCTTTTTCTAATTCTCGAACCACGATCTGTAAGCCCCAGTTATTTTCAGATTTAAATTGTAAATGTATTATGAATATGATGTAAAATTGAAATTAGACCTACGTATGATGACTGTTTACATTCATTCTTGTTCATCTTGGATCTTGACTCTTGAATATTACTATGACATCGATTTGGGGCCTATTCATGTTGTAAATCAAAAAGAGAAACCCCTCTTATTATCATGTTGAACCTGTTATTAGCCACATGTTTATGATTATCACCTTATGACAGTCGTACCGTGACTATACTATCATCTTATGACAATCGTTACTATGACTATACTATCACCTTATGACAGTCGTTACCATGACTAATACTATCATCTTATGACAATCGTTACTCTGACTATACTGTCACCTTATGATAGTCGTTACCATGACTATACTATCACCTTGTGACAATTATTATTTTGACTAGTACCTTATCTTGCTAGATTTGGAATATTTATGTTTGAGGCCAATATTTCATATGCCAGTAATGTCTTATTTCAAGTCATATCATGCTATGCTAGTAATCACTCTTGCCACCTTATACCCATTTCTTTTTATGTCACTCCCTAATTAGATTTATTTGTATCGATTCGAACCTTCGTGCGATGGTAATACGATTTGGGTAGATTAGGTAAAATATGAATTAGCTATAAATTTGAACATGAACATTATTATGACTTGAACCTGAATATGGACATGAACTTGACACGATTTGACATAAAACATGACTTGAAAACTCGACATGAATCTAAACATGAAAACTTGAACGTGGGCATGACAGTTAGATAAACTTGAAAATGGTCAACTCTAGGTTGGGTTGAGTTTGCGGTGTAAATCTGCCCAGAACCGCCCGACAAATCCAGTGGCTGCAAACAATAGGATCCAATGTGGGTAGTTGGTCATATCGCACGTAAAAACCCGAGGTTATACTATGTTGTGGTGTAAATCTGCCCAGAACCGCCCGGCAAATCCAGTAACCACAACAGTTAGTCTAATGTGAGAGGTTGGCGTGCACTAATGAATTAATGCCACATGATAGGGTTAAGTCATGAACCACTTGAATATACTTAACCAACTTGACATGATGACTTGATAGGGTTAAGTCATGAACTGCTTGAACACACTTAACCAACTTGATACATGATATGGATAGGGTTAAGTCACGAATTTGAATGACAACACTTAACCCATTAGAAACCCTAGTTACGCGATCCTTTTCAGCAGTAACCCACTTAGATGTATCACGATACCCTGGGACTAGGCAGGGTGGGGCACGATTACTGGGCTGATTGTAAGCGACCAGAACGACGGCTGAGTAGGTGCGCCATTGTAGGTTCAGGCGGGCTATGGTCGTGCACGTAGTCCGGAGTTGAAAAAGCAGGCATTGGGCACCCGTAGATTTACACTGTGCGTGCTTGATTCGTGTCGGTGGTTGGCACCGTAGGACTTAACACACCCTATGGTGGACCTAGCACAGGTAACTACATTTCTGGATAGGGCCGTATGACACAGACACATGACGAGCTAGGACTTGTAGGGAGCCGATCGATTAGTAGATCGTACCGTAGGACCCCGTAATGGGTCACTTCATGACACTGGGCTTAGGGATCATTTCATGGTTAATACTTGATATGGGTTAGAATACTAGTACAGTTGGTGCAGCGAACCTTGAACATGCGATACCAGACTTGACTTATCTTGTTATCTTAATTACCCAACTAGTTCTGTTATCATCCTTATGTTTAATTCCAATTTTCACATATCATGTTACCTTTATTAGTTTTCATACTGAAAGTCACTAGGGCTTACCAGTCTTTATGACTGACCCTTTTTCTTTCGCCCCTTTTCTTTCGTTTCCCTCCCCCCAGGTTCCCAGTGAGGAAATACTAGCTCTTAGCTTGGATTCAACTTGCTTTCTGACAGCTCATGTACGGTTTGGTCTTGGGCTATGATATGGCTACTTCTGCTATTTATGGGGAATAATTTACTTTTGTTTTAAAGTTTATGCTTCTTTACTATGAACTTGATGTAATGGAATAATTTGTATCTTGGATATATGAGCTTTTGACTCTTTTCTTGGAAATAATAAAAAGTTGGGTTTTAATTTCTACCGCTGCTTTATTTATGTTCTGCCTTATGATATCTCTGTGCATGTTTACCTAGATAATACTCCACCAAAACTAGTGCATTCCCTTTGTGAGTGACCCTAGCAGAGGTGGGGTGTTACAATTTGCTATCAGGGCAGTAGGTTACCAGGCTAGGCAAAAGTTTTAAAAACCTTCTGAAACTGTTTTCAAAACCATTTATAAAGAAGCATTTTTCAAGAAAAGTTTTATGTTTAAAAAGGATATTCCCCAAGAAGCCATTATCACTTCCCTTTGTTTCCTCGTTTGAATCTTTTCTTTTCGTTTTTCAGCATGGCCGATCTTAACCTTCCTGAGGGAATACCCGTTCCTGGATGAATCCGAAGGTACTTAGAAGCCAGGGCCAACGACGCGGGCACGGCAGATATCCCTCCTCCTCCCCCAGTGGCCGCGGTTCCTCCTCCTCCTGGTACCGCCTTTGCCAAAATATGCAAAGACTTTAAAGCGATGGGCGACAAGAACTTCGTTGGAACTGAAACCTTCGTTGAGGCACGAAACTGGCTAAAGGAAACAAAAGACTTGTTCATTATCTTTGATATGGAGGACCATAGGAAAGTTCAGTTGGCAGCATGGTTGTTGAAAGAGGAAGCTGCATTTTGGTGGGAAGTCACCAACGCTACCAGGCCAGTTGAGACTTGGGCAGACTTTAGAGAAAGGTTTGGGCTCAAATTCCTATCGTCGGCAGAGGAGAATCTTCAGATGGAGAGGTTCCTAGCACTCAAGCAAGGGTATATGTCGGTGAGGGAGTACGTGAATAAGTTTAATCAGCTTGCTCGGTTTGGTTTGGATTTGGTCAACACAGCCCAGAAAAAGGCTGTACGCTTTGCTCGAGGATTGAACGAGCCACTACACAGCTTGGCCCTAACTCATATACCCATGGGGGCGACCTTTGAAAGCTTGGTGGATATGGCTCTACTCCATGAGAAAGACAAGAATAGCAAGAAGGAGGTTAAGCCTAATGAGACTCAAAATAAGAAGGCTGACTTCAAGAAGGGGAACAACAAGAATAATAAGAATAACAAGAGCAACAACATATCACGTGAGACGAGGAAGTGCAAATTCTGTGGTATTACTGGACATCTAGCTAAAGACTGTAGAAGGAAGAAGAGGAAGTTGGGTGAATGCTTTCATTGTGGAGATACTGGACACATCAGCAAGGATTGCCCTAAGAAGCAAGGGCAGGGGAAAGGGCAGACTCAGCGAGCAGGACCTTCTGGAGGGCAGTTGCATGCTCTCAACACCGCTCCAGCTCTTGACCGAGGTAGTAATATTTCCGTAGAAAGCCTTGTTTACATTTCTGACTTTCCTGTTCAAAATTTATTTGACTCGGGCGCATCGCATACTTTTATTTCTTCTGATATTGTTGAAAATCTGCACTTAAGTACTAGTCTGGTTGAGGATCCCGTTATAGTTTCAAATCCAATTGGGGGCTCCGCCCATTTATCTATGATGTGTGTGGATTTGAGGATCTATATCTTAAGCGTAGAATTCACGTGTAATGCTTATGTTCTCAGATTTATAGGATACGGTTTGATCCTAGGTATGGACTGGCTGTTCGATTATGGAGCCATTCTTGATTGTGAACGAAGGGTAGTGAGGCTCATGACTCGCCTTGGTAATACCCTTGAAATTTATTGTAACCCGGAGGGTCCGGTCATGTTATGTTATCTTGAATCCCTTGACTCGTCCGACGATAATTTGCAATCTGTAAGAGTGGTCCGAGAATATCCAGATGTCTTTGATGAAGTGAGGGGATTACCTCCTAAACGCGAGATAGAGTTCCGAATTTATCTTGTTGATAATGCCAAGCCAGTTTCATTGCCCGTTAGGCACATGGCCCCGCGAGAAAGAAGAGAGCTCAGTAAACAAATCAACGAGTTGCTTGAGAAAAATTTCATAAGACGAAGCAATTCTAAATGGGGTGCTTCGGTAGTATTCGCTACTAAGGCGGATGGATCGCTTCGTCTGTGCGTAGATTATCGCGAGTTAAATAAGCTGACAAAGAAGAATAGACACCCACTTCCAAGAATCGACGATCTGTTTGACCAGCTTGTGGGAGCATCTGTTTTCTCTTAACTCGATATAGCCACATGATTCCATCATCTCAGAATGGCTGAGGATAGCATTGACAAAACTGCGTTTAGGACTCTGGATGGGTTCTTTGAATGGCTCGTTATGCCATTTGAGTTAACGAATGCACCCACATACTTTGTAGATTTGATGAGCAGGGTGTTTCGGGAGTTCCTTAACAAGTTTGTGGTAGTTTTCGTGGATGATATTTTGATCTTCTCAAAAGATGAAGAAGAGCATGCTAGACATCTCAAGGAAGTCATGGAAACGCTTAGAGCACACTAGTTAAAGGCTAAGTTCTCCAAATGCCATTTTTGGAGGAAGGAAGTTCGGTTCCTTGGACATGTAGTCTCTAAGCAAGGCATAGCCGTGGTCCTCGCAAAGGTAGTTGCGGTATAAGACTGGAAAATTCCTAAGAATGCAACGGAGGTGAGGAGCTTTCTCGGTTTGGCGGGCTACTACAGGAAGTTCATTAGGGACTTCGCTAAGATTTCAGCCCCTCTTACTAAATTAACAAAGAAGAACCTACCTTTTGCATGGGACCTAGAATGTGATGCTGCTTTTCAGAGACTTAAGAGAGCCCTCACCACAGCTCCAGTCTTAGCATTACCCGATGGAGGTAAGATGTTTACCGTGTACACAGATGAGTGCAACACGGGGTTAGGCGCTGTCCTAATGCAAGAAGGAAGAGTAATATGCTACGGGGGCAGACAACTTAAAGTCCATGAGAAAAACTATCCCACGCATGACTTGGAGTTGACCGCAATTGTTTTTGCACTTAAAGCTTGGCGCCATTATCTTCTAGGGGAGAGGTTCGAGCTGTATACCGACCACAAATCGCTTAAGTACCTCTTCTTACAGAAAGACTTGAATTTAAGACAATAGCGGTGGATGGAGATCTTGGCATCATATGACTTCGATATAGCTTATACCCCTGGCAAGGGTAATGTGGTGGCAGACGCGCTAAGCAGAAAAAGGCTGACTTTGAGCCCCTTTTTGTTGAAATGAAAGGCCTTGAGTTTATAGCAACCTTTGATTTTACACCTGCTGTTGAGTCATTGACTGCTACCACTACAACAAAAATACCCTATTACAACATCCCTTTTACAACGGGCAATGGCTGCACGTTGTAATACAGAGCTATTACAATGGTCATTTCAAGTCCGTTGTAATAGATGAATCATACAACGACTTTTTTACAACTGGCAACAACTTCCCGTTGTAATAGAATGATATTACAACGGTCATTTCTGGCCCGTTGTAACAGATGTCAAATTTACAGCGTTCTTAGAATGCATGTTGTAATTGGCGCCAATTTTACAACAGTCTTAAAATGCCCGTTGTAAGAGGCGTTAATTTGACAACGGTCGTAATGCTCGTTGTTATAGGTATCAGTAATCAATAATTAATGATAAACTACAATAATGCTTTCTTAAATTTTATATTTATTATTTTTTAATATTTAATCTTTAATAATATTATATTAATGATATGTTATTAATTACTAACTATAATATTACATTACTAATTACTAATTATTAATAATACAATATTATTTATTAATAATTAATGATTATATTTAAAAATTAATATTTTAAACTATAAATAATAACTAATAATTTATAATAAATAAAAATAAAAATATTAAATTATTTATAGTAATAATTAATATTTGTTATTTAGTAATTAACAATTTATAATTTCTTAAATACTGAAGAATTTGTAATTAATATTCACTATGCATTTGACAATTTATTTTTAATACTTTTTACCAATATGTAATTTTTAATAATTAAGAAGTGATATTTATTATTTCTTTTTTAGTATTTAATCATGTAAGTACTTATTTTCTTTAACATTTAATATTCCAAAAATTTAAAACTTTAAAAATTTCCAAGATAAATTTTTTAATATTCAAAAAGTTTAGAATTAAAATTTGAAACTTTGACCAAATTCAAAAATACAAATTAATAAATTAACGTTTGACACATTATTCACAATTTATAACTTATAATACAACTATTTTTTTCCAAATGCAATCAATGTCAATATTCATTCTTATTTGTCCATTGTAATATATGCTTGTTGCAAGCATTTTCTTTTGTCCATTGTTACATATGTCTATTTTAACATTTATTTTGTAGTTGTACCAGTATTTATTAGTTACCACTTGTGATAGTGTCAATTTTCAACAACTCTTAATTAATTATCATTATCTTGGACCCATTACTTAATGTTTGGAATGTTAAAATCTCCTCAATTATGGACTTAAATAATTGCTTAATTTATATAGATAGATTCTTTGATAACATTAACCAAAAATAAAAAAAGTAGTTACACTAGACTTGTTTCACACTAAATAACCAAAATTGGTAAGCTTCAAAATATTAAATAGATTTACCTGATAGTCTAATTTAAATGTAATACTTCCTGGTATGATTCTAAAAATTTTCCTAAAATTTTGACTCATCAGTTTCTTTGTACGTTTACCCCTAAAGCTGTGAAATTTTGACTCCACCGTTTCATAAACCACCGTTCCTTTTTTTTTTTTTTACAGATCTGAAAAAATTAATCTAGTTCTGAAACCCTAATCCATAATTCGAAACATGTAGTAGCCGCCACTCCTGCTTTCATTGTCGAAGAACAAGCTGCCTCCATTTTCGCTGCTGCTTTCATCGTCGAAGAAAAAGCTGCCTTCGATCCTGCTCCTGCTTCCATCGTCGAAGACAAAACACGCAGATTTGATTTCAGCCCTCAACTTCGACGAATTCGGGCCTCAACTTCGGTTAATTCAGGTATTGTTTCCCTTTGATTTGTCCTAATTTTTTTATGGTATATCATTATTGATTTTCTCTTTTGAAATTTCAAAACTCTGTTACTTGGTTTTGATTATAGCCTGTGTGATACCATTATTGATTTGCCCTAATTATTTGATGGTACACCATTATCGATTTTCTCCTAGTTATAGCCTGTGTAATGTGAGAACCCAAAATACAAAGTTTCATAATTGGACAGCTGCTATCACCAAATATTGGCTACAGAGTGGTATTTGAACGTGTTTTACTGCAATTTTTAAAAGATGCAGATACTATTGCAGTTTTTCATTGACTTAGTTTATGAGAAGATTAAGTACTTTTAAGTTTACTTATAGCAATCTAATGTTATTTTTTAGCGTTAGTTTATACTTGATATACGCATGTGGAGGCCAAAATTATGGGCTTTTTAACCATTTCCTTGTTTTGAACTTCTATTGTATTGAACTTTTCAATCATATAGTAAAAATTTGATCTTGACAACAACTTTCGGAGGAATAACGTTCAGCTTGAGATTTCTGTTTCCCTTTTGTTCTCAATTTCTTTGCCCTTTTTCTTGTATTATTTCTTGCAACATGATTACTGCATAATCTAAATTTATGATTACCCCACAATGATCGTGGTTGTTAACTCAACTACACTACAAACTGGAAATATTTACCTTAGTTGTTCATTTTTTAATATAAATATGGTTTTTTATTTTGCATTTAGTTTTGATAATGCCAAATATTTTTTTGGCAGCCAATATATTTTTAGCTCGAAATTAGAAGTGATCTTCCAACATCTTACTCAAATCTTCATTATATATTATATTAATGTTATAGTGGTTACCACTCGTGCAATACAAATGATATTTATTATGTTAACATATGTTACTTGGTTTTGATTGTAGTTAATTGTTGTTTTCCATGCGTTTTACTGCTTAACTTCGGGCTTCTGTTATTTCTAGATCTCTTAAATTATGCTACTTGAATTTATACTCTTATGAAATATATTTTATCCACACATTGATGTTTGATTCCTTTAGAAATGTTTTGAGTTGATGTACTATAGTGCTTGAAGGTTTTATATCTAAATTTATGCTCTGTTGCTATGTATTTTGTAATGTTCTGAATTGATTCTGGTAACGCTTCTATGTGTCCATGGTCATTTTAAAATCTAGAGTTTAACCTACATAAAATCATTATATTCCATTTGCCTTACGCTAAAATTACTATATCACATGACTGTAAAAACTGCAATCCTGCTATTATTTCACATGAGTTCTCTACTATCATTTTAAAACCTTATATGCAAATTATTGTGCTTAATATCTGTAGTCTGGAATTCAGCCTACACATATTGTTCGTGGTGGTTTTCATTACAAAGAGTACAAAACATAGATCATATAAATTTAATGTTTACTTGCATATATATAGCACGTTCACTTGTCCTCTATGCAAATATGCCAAAATGACCATTTCAGCATTTTGATTCCTTAAAAAAAAAAAAAAAACTTGCTTGTATGTACACATTTAGTCATGGTTAGCAAAAAATCAAAAAAATTAGGCACAATTGCTTATTATTATAAACTTGATGCATGCAGGTGTATGAAATATAGACGTAATATCATGCTCAGATATCGAAGAAAGGGAGGACGTTTAAAGGGAGGGATCTGAGACGCATGCGCAATGCTGTTTGGCACAAAACTGGTTTTGTTACTGAATTTATAAGTTACTATTATTTTAATTTATTACTGTAGTGAGAGTATTGAGCTTCCATTTACTGATAAATTTACATGGGAAATCAACGTTAGTGTTGAATAGAAATGGATGGATCTTATTGAGTGGGTATAGCACTGTATTATATACAAAAGAAGGCATTGTGTCAGTAACGATTGCACTCAAAATTCATACAGCCAAATTTCTGTTGGGAAATTGTTAAAAAAATTCAACTCAAAAACAGTTAAAATCATTCCATAATGTATAATACACCCACTTCACTGAGCCGAACATTGACACAGTAACTAGTATGCGATAACTACCCACTACTATGGATATGCTACGTGACCAAAGAAACTGTTAACATAGATTGAACTAGTACAACACTAATAGATTTTATTAACAACATAACTCTAGCATATCGTCCCTTTAACCAAATTGCATACTCTGAAATTTGCTGCAACAGCTGGGGTATTCTAATGTGGACAGGAGAAAATAAAGCCGTTAAATTCACAGAGGGTCCAAAACTTATCTCTTCCCTTGTAGCAGCAACTACAAATACAGCTGGTTGTTGTAAATTTGGTATAGCACTATATTTATTATATACATGCTATTGCAATTAGAATGAGTGTTTTTTTTCTTTTTCCAAATATGCTTGTACCTATAGATTTCCACCATGAAGGCTTAGCATGAGATCTATCTTTAGGTTAGTGTGCCTGTAAGGTTATACCTATATATTCATTAAATACAATAATCACAAAGTTTTAACATGTCTTTATTTAATGCATTAGGATGTAGTTAATTAATTAGTGCAGAATATACTTGATTTAATTTAGCCTTCCTAATGTTATTATCATATACTAATACTATTGTGCAGTCTAATGACTTTCCTATTAACTTTTATTTGTTAAATCCTAAAGACTACAATTCTTGTTCATTATTTGATTTGGATGCCTGTTTAATGCAAGTGGTTGCAAAGAGATTATTATTAATAAAATATTGAATTATCAAAAGCAAATTGAAGGTCTGCCTGAATGATGCTTGCTTGCAGGGTCCGTTACAGCCAAGAGCTATTGTTTCGTATACTTATTATGGAGCAGTAAGTATATATTGGTTAGAGAATGTTTCTGGAATTAGATGACAGCATAGTTCGTTTCGTATACTTGAAGACTAAAACTATAGTGAGAGTGTGAGTGAGTGCGTACGTGTATATGAGTGAACAAGTGTGTAGTGAGGAGTCAATGTATACGAATGAAATGTAGCAAGGAAGTGTATGTACAAATGACTGTGTAAATAGAGGGGAAACACTATGTGTACTATTTGAAAGTGCAATAAAAATTTATTTGAATTAATATTCGTTTAAATATAATTTTGGAATTAAATATTCAATTTTTGTAAATACATGTGTGATATTCAAATCCATTGCACCTTTCAGTATTTTACAACGGGCATTAAGTGTTGTTATAGAAGATATTACAACGGTCAATAACTATTGCAAAAAATATTACAACGGACTGCTATTCTATTGAAAGAACATACAACAACAACATAAGACCATTGTAAAAATTCTATTACAACTGGCTGTTACCACCTTCAATGCCCATTGTAAAAGATGACATATTACAACATGGCCTAATACAACGGGCGGGCTGGCCGTTGTAAAAATCCTATTACAACGGGCATTGCCCGTTGTAATAGATCTGTTTTGTTGTAGTGTACGTTTGCATCTCTTGAGTTAAGACCTACACTTCTAGATCAAGTAGGGACTTCACAGAAGGAAGACCCACAGTTAGTTGAAATCATGGACAAACTGATTAGAGGTGAGACGTCAAGTCGCCTCAGGAGGTATGCCATAGATGACAAGGGATGGCTAAGGCGCGATGGAAGGTTATGTGTCCCACAAGTGGGAGACTTAGTAAGGAGAGTTCTCGAAGAAGCGCACCACTCGAAGATGACTATACATCCCAGAGGGGATAAGATGTACAATGATATGAAACGCATTTTCTTTTGGGATGGAATGAAAAAGGACGTGGCAGAGTTCGTTTCGAAGTGCATGGTGTGCCAACAAGTAAAGGCCGAGTCGAAGAAGCCCGGTGGGCTATTACATCCTTTGGAGGTTCCGCAATGGAAATGGGAGAGTATCTCGATGGATTTCGTGGATGGGCTACCTAGGTCTTGGAAGAGAAATACTAGCATATGGGTCATAGTTGATAGACTCACGAAAAGCGCTCACTTCATTCCGGTGAAGAGCAAGAGGACCGCATCAGGGCTAGCGTCTATTTACCTTCGAGAGATAGTACGATTGCATGGAGTTCCTTCAAGTATAGTTAGTGATCGTGACCCGATTTTCACTAGCCAGTTTTGGAATAGTCTGTAAGAAGCAATGGGAACACGACTGAACTTTAGCACAGCCTATCACCCACAAACGGATGGACAAACCGAAAGGGTAAATAGGGTACTAGAAAATCTCCTGAGGCTATGCATTCTTGACTTTGGTAGTACTTGGGAAGACCATCTTCCTCTCGTGGAGTTTGCGTATAATAATAGTTACCAAGCTAGCATCGGAATGGCACCGTTCGAAGCCCTATATGGAAGACCGTGCAAGTCGCCAACTTGTTGGTGGGAGATGACAAACAGACTTATACTTGGGCCCGACATGATAAGGGACACTTCTGAGAAGATTGAGTTGATACGAAGACGGATGAAAACGGCCCAAGATAGACAGAAATCTTATGCGGACCAGAGAAGGGCAGACTTAGAATTCGAAGTCGGAGATACGGTCTTTATAAAGGTTTCTCCGTTACGCAATGTAGTTCATTTTGGAGCAGTTGGAAAGCTAGCACCAAGATTTGTAGGACCGTTCCCCATCATTGAGAGGATTGGACGGATGGCCTACAAGGTAGACTTACCCGAGAAGTTGTCTGGAGTACACAATGTCTTTCACGTCTCGCATCTCCGGAAGTGTTTGCATGAGTCAGCCGAAGTGGTTGAGCCAAGCATCCTTGAAGACGTGGAAGTGGAGAAAGAAGCAACATTGAGGCGAGTTCCGATTCGTATCTTAGGAACGGAGATTAAGAAGCTAAGGAATCGAGAAGTCAAGCTAGTGAAAGTGCAGTGGAGTGAAGCCCAAGAGGATGCAACTTGGGAAACCGAAGAAAAGATACGCGCGCTTTACCCATTTCTTTTTTAGGGTACATTCTAGATCTCTTTTTCCTTGAAAACCTTTTCGTATCATGCTTCTAATATCTATGTTTGTCTTGTTATCTTCTCGATCTTATCTTGAGAACCTTAGGTAGAACCGTATGGATGTAAACAGGTGATTGAAACATGTTATGGTTGATGGTTGCAAATGGTTGCAAGTGGTTGCAAGTGGTTGCTAGTGGATGCATGACACACATTAGGCACTAGATCGGCTCAGTCACATTTTCATGTTGCATATGCATGGGTGCTTATACTTGTACATGGATGGAACTTCTTATGCTATCACTTGGATGTTGCATATGGATGAATGACTGTGCACTCATGTAGAGATTATAAACTATGCTAGGAATTTGCATACATGTTGGATTCATGACACTAACATATTTTGCATTAAGGAGGTTTACTGAATCAGTAACCGCCTGATCTTTTGCATTAGATAAAGTTCATATACACAAACTTTCTTCATATGTTCATATAACACTAGAAGTCTTTTAAGGACAATGGTTGCCTGTGGATGATGCTTTGAGTAGATGGTTGATTGGATGGTAGGACACATCCTCCCTAACTTAGAGATTCCGGGGACGAAATCCTTTAAGGAGGGGAGAATGTAACAACCCATGTTTTTATAACGTGTAATAACCATAAATCAAGGCAGAATTAATTTTTAAATTAAGAATCAAGGGAAACGGGTTACGCCATTGCGTTCGTCTCAAAGTTTTGCTTGGAAACGAGTCCGAGTTTTCGAAAATCGGAGTCCGTATGACCAAGTTATGACCATTCGAAGTTTTCAGAAATTTTCAAATTCAAAACTGACTCAATTCGAATTCAAAATTCGAATTTCAAACCTCCAAATGGACTGGGCTGGAAAAATCCCGCCCAGGACCAGGTCGACCTGGGGGTCGACTATGTAGTCGACCTACCCAGGGCCAGGTCAACCATAGTGTCAACCTGGGGGTCGACCTGGTGCCCGAGCCCATTTCTGAAGCTAGATTCACTCTGATGTATGTGGCCTCATTTCTGTCCACATTCGTTGACCTGACCCTATAAATACAGCCCCTAACACCAGTCTCTCTACAACAAATTTCTTTCTTACCTTATGCTGCTCTGATTCTGGTTGAAAAGTTTGAGAGAGGGACTGCTTCTACTACGTTGAGACTGCATTAAAGGAATTGCTGATTAGGGGACTTCTATTTAGACCTGACTAAGCAACAAACGACTCTCTTTTTCTAATTCTCGAACCACGATTTGTAAGCCCCAGTTATTTTCAGATTTAAACTGTAAATTTATTATGAATATGATGTAAAATTGAAATTGGACCTACGTATGATGACTGTTTACATTCATTCTTGTTCATCTTGGATCTTGACTCTTGAATATTACTATGACATCGATTTGGGGCCTATTCATGTTGTAAATCAAAAAGAGAAACCCCTCTTATTATCATGTTGAACCTGTTATTAGCCACATGTTTATGATTATCACCTTATGACAGTCGTACCGTGACTATACTATCATCTTATGACAATCGTTACTATGACTATACTATCACCTTATGACAGTCGTTACCATTACTAATACTATCATCTTATGACAATCGTTACTATGACTATACTATCACCTTATGACAGTCGTTACCATGACTGTACTATCACCTTGTGACAACTATTATTTTGACTAGTACCTTATCTTGCTAGATTTGGAATCTTTATGTTTGAGGCCAATATTTCATATGCCAGTAATGTT
Source organism: Allium sativum (assembly GCA_030737875.1). NCBI lineage: Eukaryota > Viridiplantae > Streptophyta > Magnoliopsida > Asparagales > Amaryllidaceae > Allium > Allium sativum. The sequence continues at coordinate 224,515,788 of CM060923.1, read as the reverse complement.
TTATTTCAAGTCATATCATGTTATGCTAGTAATCACTCTTGCCACCTTATACCCATTTCTTTTTATGTCACTCCCTAATTAGATTTATTTGTATCGATTCGAACCATCGTGCGATGGGAATACGATTTGGGTAGATTAGGTAAAATATGAATTAGCTTTAAATTTGAACATGAACATTATTATGATTTGAACCTGAATATAGACATGAACTTGACACGATTTGACATAAAACATGACTTGAAAACTCGACATGAATCTAAACATGAAAACTTGAACGTGGGCATGACAGTTAGATAAACTTGAAAATGGCCAACTCGAGGTTGGGTTGAGTTTGCAGTGTAAATCTGCCTGGAATCGCCCGACAAATCCAGTAGCTGCAAACAATAGGATCCAATGTGGGTAGTTGGTCATATCGCACGTAAAAACCCGAGGTTAGACTATGTTGTGGTGTAAATCTTCCCGGAACCGCCCGACAAATCCAGTAACCACAACAGTTAGTCTAATGTGAGAGGTTGGCGTGCACTAATGAATTAATGCCACATGATAGGGTTAAGTCATGAACTACTTGAATATACTTAACCAACTTGACACGATGACTTGATAGGGTTAAGTCATGAACTGCTTGAACACACTTAACCAACTTGATACATGATCTGGATAGGGTTAAATCGCGAATTTGAATGACAACACTTAACCCATTAGAAACCCTAGTTACGCGGTCCTTTTTAGCAGTAACCCACTTAGATGTATCACGATACCCTGGGACTAGGCAGGGTAGGGCACGATTATTGGGCTGATTGTAAGCGACCAGAACGACGGCTGAGTAGGTGCGCCATTGTAGGTTCAGGCGGGCTATGGTCGTGCACGTAGTCCGGAGTTGAAAAAGCAGGCATTGGGCACTCGTAGATTTACACTGTGCGTGCTTGATTCGTGTCGGTGGTTGGCACCATAGGACTTGATACACCCTATGGTGCACCTAGCACAGGTAACTACATTTCTGGATAGGGCCGTATGACACAGACACATGACGAGCTAGGACTTGTAGGGAGCCGATCGCTTAGCAGATCGTACCGTAGGACCACGAAATGGGTCACTTCATGACACTGGGCTAAGGGATCATTTCATGGTTAATACTTGATATGGGTTAGAATATTAGTATAGTTGGTGCAGCGAACATTGAACATGCGATGCCAGACTTGACTTATCTTGTTATCTTAATTACCCAACTAGTTCTGTTATCATCCTTATGTTTAATTCCAGTTTTCACATATCATGTTACCTTTATTAGTTTTCATACTGAATGTAACTAGGGCTTACCATTCTTTATGACTGACCCTTTTTCTTTCGCCCCTTTTTCTTTTGTTTCCCCCCCAGGTTCCCAGGGAAGAAACACTAGCTCTTAGCTTGGATTCAACTTGCTTTCTGACAGCTCATGTATGGTTTCGTCTTGGGCTATGCTATGGCTGCTTCTGCTATTTATGGGGAACAATTTACTTTTGTTTTAAAGTTTATGCTTCTTTACTATGAACTTGATGTAATGGAATAATTTGTATCTTGGATATATGAGCTTTTGACTCTTTTCTTGGAAATAATAAAAAGTTGGTTTTTAATTTCTACCGCTGCTTTATTTATGTTCTGGCTTGTTATATCTCTATGCATGTTTACCTAGATAATACTCCACCAAAACTAGTGCATTCCCTTTGTGAGTGACCCTAGCGGAGGTGGGGTGTTACATCTAGTTGTAGTGATTTGTTAAACAGGAAACAAGTGAACTGAGAAGAAGTATACTTAATTAAATATTAAGCAAAACATGTTATTGTAACTATGGAAATAGACAATACAAAAGGGATTGTAAGATTACTTCCGTTAATTACAATCTAGGGGTGAAAGGTTGTAAGATTACTTCTGTTAATTACAATCTAAAGAATAACATGTAATGGGGCTTATTAATGAACTTAAATGGATTAAGTTATATTTATATGAAATTAATAAGCAAGTGAAACTTTGGCAAGTAAAAAAGCAGTCAATGTGGATGGGGATAACCTATTAGTCTGTAATACTTAACCTAGTTGAATCCATAGGAATTGTGTGAACATAAATATGAATAGAGGTTAAGTAAACTTGGTTGAATCAGTGGGAGGGTTAAGTAAATCTTGGGTAAGTGGGTAATATTAGTATATATAGGCCCACAAACTTAACCGTTAAATAAACATGCTTGAATTAGTGGGAGGGTTAAGTAAATCTGGGGGAGGGGAGGGGGGTGGGTAATATTTACATATAGGCCCATAAACTTAACCCAATAAGGTTATGTAATTAAAGACACCTAGTGGTATACATAACCGATGGAAATAATAATGTTATGTAATTAAAGACACCTTTTTAGTGTAAGCATAACTTGTAGAAATGGTAGGGTTATGTAATTAAAGACACCTATTGCTATACATAGCCAATGAAAACCTAGTGGGGGATACAAGACAAAGGGGAGAGCTTGTATCATATTGTGTGGGACCTGTTTCACCCAATAACCAGGAGTAGGTATCAAACATGTATTTCGTACTAGGTCGGAGAAGGGGCACCCTTACTGGACTGATTGTAAGAGATCCAAACGTGGAGGACGGTGTGGGCGGCGCAAACCGACCGGGTCATGTGCGTGCATGAGCCGGGCCGTGGGGGATAAGACGACCGCGTCACCTGTAGATATGGTTGTGCACATTATTAATGCAGAGTTGCCACTTTAGGAAGTGATATCTCCAAATGTGGGGCCGACACAGGGTATCTACGCGGATAGGGAACCGATCGATTAGGGTAGTTAGGGTACATCTAGACTCTGGTAAGTTTCGGAGTCCATTATTGGGGCTGCCTGTGGATTGTATGGGGTTAAAACCTCTCACCATAAGTACGCCTAAGTCTACCATCTTGTACGTGTTGGGGATCATCTCATTCTGGTTATACTAGTATTATGCTGATAAATCTTTAGAGAAACGTATCACTCTATCATGTTTACCTTGTCATACCTGTCTCTTATAGTGTTATCTTTCTTATCCATCTTATATCCCTGTCATGCTACTTTTATTTATTTACTTGCTAAAAGTAACTAGACTCGCCAGAATTTATGTCTGACCCTTTTTCTTTCATCTTCTTTCTTCCGTTCCCCCCCGGTTCACAGGGTGGGAATTCTCAGGCTTAGTCAGAACTCAGTTATCATCTTGCTTGGAGCAAATTTTGAAGTATTGCTTAAGTTCTTATCTCTACTATGGCTTTGTCTCTTTTTGGGGAATTATGCTTTTCATGTACTCTGATGGAACAAGACAAAAAGTTTTATATTATTGTAATGGCTTTTATGCAGTTTCAGACTTATGGTATTTTGGACCATGATGTTATGGTTTTATGTTTGAAATAAAAAATTAAATTCCGTTGTTGCTTTTACATCAGTCTTGTAATATTTCTGTTTCTGTTTACCTATAACGCTTCACGAAACTTAATGCATTCCCGCTGTGAGTGACATTAACGGACATGGGGGTGTCACAGTGGAGGTCGACATTCTGAAAGTCGAATCCTAAGGGAGGACATCGATATTGTTTTCATGGAAGCAAAAGTACGATTTGAGGCTGCTGGTGAGTTAGTGAAGCTCGGTTATGTGGTATTGTCCAGGGAGGAGGAAGTTGTGTGATGTTCTTGGTTGTGATGTTGTAATGGAGATGGGGGTTAAGAGCACTTGTTTTAGGCAGTAGTGGTAGTGTTGCAGCAGTGGAGAGAAGACATGGCCATGGTTTCAAGTATTCTACAGGAAGCTGCGTGGTGTTAAATTGGGGAAGAAGGCCTCAAAACATGGAATTAATGTATAGGATTTTATTTTAATTAGATAAAAATCTGTTTTTTTAAGAGAAAAAAATATATAGCTCATATAATTCGTATATTTATAAATATTATATCTAAAATATATTGCTTATATAATTCGTATGGGGAAATGGATTTGGAATTTTTTCGGAATAAGTTGGAATGTAAATTGAATATTCTCTGATTTATCTCAACAATTAAAATCAAGATGAGTAAACTCACTATTTGGTTCGTTAAAATTTATTATAAACAAACTTTTATTTATTATATAATTTTTATATCTTGTTTGTTGGTTGTTTGGACGCATTGATGAATTATTGATCAATTGTGGTTATTATATATGGTTATATTTTATGTTGGTAGTTGGATATTCCTGCAATTTTTAGCGAATGAGACCCTATGCGCCCCGCACATTAGCGGATGACTTTCTATACCGTGATCTCCTTCCTTGAAGCAGGATCGGTATTATTTATTTTAATTACCCTCTATGGATACAGGAAAACGGGTTGGTGGGATCTATCTGGATTCCTCATAATTATTTTTGTTTGCTTCCATATATATTGTGTTATATGATGTTTGATAGATTATCATGTGTTTGGATTTTTTTAATAGCGTTGGTCTTAAATATTGGTATTTAAAATACCATGAAATATATTCGAATGAAAGGAAAAAGAGTTTTGGTTTTAAAATGAAAATTTTATTTTTCCAAAATAGAAATTGAATATCAAATGGGCTAAGAAATAATAACTTGTTTTAATAAAAAAACAAGTGGTTAAATTTATAAACGATGTTTATAAATGAAATGAAATAATTATCATTCGATAATTTAGGAATGTAAATTCAAGAGTGAATTTAAATAGGGAATTGGAAATTGTTTTATCGAAATGTGAATGGAATTGAGATAAATCCATATTGATTTATGATTGGAATTCAACTATGTCGTATTTATAAAAAATATTTATTTTCAGAAAGGATATTCTGAATTTTATTTAGTAGAAACTATAATTTAAAATTTTAAGAAGTTAGCATTTTTATATTTTAAAATACGACTTAAGATTCTATGTTTATATATATATATATATATATAATATAAGTTTCACAATAATAAAAAATATTTTTCTTAAATGGAATTATTTAAAAGAGGAACTTATGAAGAAGTAAAATAAATATACAATCAAATAGGAAGAATGAAATTATATTGGTTTTGATCAATATCTTATAAATAGATTGAAGTCGATATGGGAATATAAACCATATTATAAGTGATGTTGGACCTTAAAAAGGAATTGAACTTATACTAGTATTTTGTAAGTAAAATAGTTTCTGTAAATGAAAATTATTAGAATAAAAAGGAATTGGAAATCATTTCGAAAAGGGGATGATAGATTTTATTTCGGAATTCGGAATATAAATTGAATTGAGATAAATCCGAGGGATTTATAATTGGAATTGGATTATGTTGAATTTTATAAAATAAATATTTCTAAGGGAATTGGAATTTAATATAGAAATTTGAGTTGTGAATAAATTTATAACTGGGTGATGAATTTTGAATGAAATAATCAACGATCTAGGATAATCAAAAATTCCATGTTGGATTTGGAGAACTGGCTTAATTTATATTAAAATATATAATAATGGACTTGGAATTGATATAATAAACAAAGTTTAAAAATTTAAATTTAAATTTAATCAAAACAAGCTCGCCACTACGTGGTAGTTCATAATTTTATGTTTTGAACTTCAATTGAGTATATAGGATTCAGTATAAGTCGGAATTCTTTTAAACAAGGATCATCTACACCTATTGAATAATAGCTTTCTAATGAAAGAGAAAAATCTGGATTTCGTCTTATGGATTTTGAGTTATGTCAAAATCAAATGTTCAGAAAAACAACGGTAAATTCGTTTATAAACCATAACAATTTATTTATTAAAAAAAATGGATGTTAAGCGAATAAAACTTAAATTTCCATTAGTAAAATCTAGACTTGAGTTATTGAATAAGTATGAACTCAAGTGGAGTGAATGAATTAATTTTTGATAAAAAAAGATTTTGGATTATGGATTGATGGTAATAAATTAGAAATTAATTAGTAAATGGAGTTTTTGGATCGAACTTAACTTTGATTGAATAAATTGGATTTGTGGATGTAAATTTGAAATCAAAAATGACACTTGAGTGAAAATGGATATTCAACTTGTATACAAGCGAATTAAAATATATTTGAACATGATATGTTCAAACTAAAAATGATTAAGCAAAAAGAGATAATTAGAAATTAATTAGCAAATTGAAAGTGGGTGAAATAAAATTGATGAATTAATTTAAACACAAAATTGGAAATAGATGAGTGTGTGTTATACGGTTAGGAATGAAGCTAATGGAAAAATAAATTGAACGCTCATCGAAAAGGTATGAGTTTAATTCAGTGTGAGATTTTATAAGCTTATTGGGTAAGCTGCTTGGCTTTTTAATTTTCTTTTTTAATGAGAAGGGCCTAGAAAGGCATTTTGTACTTGTACCATTTGAGCCGTACAAAGGAGATGCTGGCGAATTTTTTCAAAAATTTAAGGAGATAGAAAAATTTAACAAAATTTCATAACTAGAAATCGATTTATCGATCATAATGGAATTTAATAAGAATATAAACTTATAATGGAATTTTATAAGTAATGTGGAAATTTATAAAATTAAAAATTAGGGAGGTTGGAAGGAGAAATGTACACACATTTAGAAGTGTATAATAGGCAGTATTTTGAGTTGCTGTAATGATGTTTTACACAACATCTGTTTCAACCCAAGTAGGTATGAATTTGGAAATATAATAACAAATATTTCCTAAGTATAGGAAAGAATTCTTTCGTGGAAGGGATAAGTATTTGAGAATATTTTCAAATTATAAATAGAAGATATTTTCTAAGTATAGAAAACAAAAGAATGTGTAATATGGAAATGTTTCCCAAGTATAGTGAGAACCCAAGTAGGTTGGGAAATATCTCAGTAAGGAGATTAGGTAACGAATATTGGTAAATATTTAATTAATGAAATATTATTTCAAAGGGCTCAGTGATTGTTTGATGCAAATCAATAGTTTTTCCTTTTGGAAATGAGAGATTTGGATTAATGTTTGTTTCTTCGATAGTTAAATAATCGACTATCAAAATTATAGCCAATTAAATGTTATCGTGGTTAATATGGAGACACTGGTTGGGTTTATTATCCGAAACCACTCTGTATTGGAAGAAGCGTTGTGAATCAAATTGTTTTCAAGATAATCGAAGACAGAGTAAAGTGCAGGGCTTTTTCTGTTAATCCTAAGTAGAAATTTCCTAAGATGGATTAATGGAGATAATGCCTTCAGTTTAGTTCAGTCCAAAAACGAACTTGTATGGACGAATGTCTAATAGAGTATTTCCAATTATTATGTACGTTGGCTTTTGCCAAATATAAGGAGTATGGTGGCGGAGAAGATAACTTCATTTAGCTTAACACCCAAAGTGTGTTTGTGTAAATCAATAAGTAATTCTGATAATTTTTTATTCAAAGTGAAAGAAATAGCAAAAAAGGTAATTGTAGCCTCAAGCCTCATCAACCGGAAAGATGACAAAAATCGGGCAGGCGACATGGCTCTATGGATCTCATCCGTGAGGTGTATTATCTCCTGATCTAGAGAAAAATTTATTTGTTTCTTATTTTATCGCTGCTGTATGCTTTCAGAAACGGTTGCAGATCACAACCATTGGTGATAATACATTCAGTACACTTAAGCAAAATGAGTGGTCGGTCGTGTGTGGCCGAGTTGCAAGATGTTTTTATGGAACCCAATGTATCCCTCTCTAGAGAAACAAAATCGAAAAATGGTTCCATACCTTGTCATAATCGAAAATCCATTCTCCAATAAGCGTCTGCGGCTTTTGAATGTATACTATATAAGGAGCGTGAGATGCAAGCATTCTGCTAGATTGTTATTGATTTGATTAGACATTATTATTATATAAGAATAGTGTTGATACAAACAATGTTTTGGGTTATCGTAAGGTAAAAACCATCCATGTTTATGTGTTGATCGGTTTTACGATTATCTTTTCTTTAGAAAATATTTTCAAAGTAAATCAAGTGAATAGAGTTTACCCACAACAGTCCCATGGCTGACCCAGATTTTTTTTTAAACCATAAACTCCTGGGTAGACAAATTTGTACGGGCAATCAAGTAGTCCAGGTGTTTGCAGATACCCTTGGAGGCGCTTGGAGTATGAGGCTTCAACGTTATATATCTACAGTTTATTTCCACTATAATGTGTTGTGTTGTACTCTGATGATGCTATGTAAATATGGTACAGAATTATGTAATTAAAAGTTGTTATATATATTATATTTTATTTTGCTGCAATGTGAGATTCTGTGTTGTTATTTCTATTTCTTTTTCTATCTTTTTATTCTTTACGTATAATGTTTCGTATTTCGATGCAATTTAGGTTTGACGTGTGGTATATTTAGTTAACCCAAAGGGTACAAATTTGCGAGCCTATACAGTTAGTATCAGATCTTAGGTTGAGTGAATACCTAGGCTTTGGTGGTGTTACTCAATAGAGATTGGGTCAGTAGTACCCTAGAATGAGTTGAGTGTATATATATGTGTGTGTATTTGTCAGTAGATATAAAATTTGTTTTATATTGTGTTGGCTTATTCGGTGAGTGTTTCATGATTCTAGCCGAATCGCGGGACGTCACGACATCGATAAGAGATTCTAAACGCTTGAGCAGAGGAATTCACATAATATTGTTTATAGTGGGTAAATGAAATAATTTTACCCAAAATTCTATTTAGATATAAAAGGAACGATTTTTCAAAATTATTATAATATACGGATGTGTCCGTGGTTATTATGATCAAATGAGATTATAAAATTGGAATGGTTATATATCACCAAATATAATTTGTATAAGGATGATATATACAGTTGAGATGAAATGAAATTGGATTCAAACCAGAATTTGGAATTTTAAAGCCCGGGAGGTTAGGAAAATATTTTAGGAAGTATGTTAAACTAATATAGCTTTGTTTTGGAAGGATTTTTGAATAAAAATCATTTTAGATGGATTTTAGAGTGATAAACCAGTGAACCCACTTCAGTCGCTGAAAAATAATTCTGATGGTAATTGTAGCATCATCAATGTTCATTTTCGAGTTTTTACGTGTGACAATCCCAAAACCCCGTGACACGGTGTTAAGGATAATCATTGGAATATAACACATTAATCATCATTAGCAGATCACAGATAATAGCATAAACAGAAAATAGGATAATTTACACACATATGACAGCGGAATCATATAGATATCATCACATCAGAGAAGCACAGTACAAGATACAACTTAGTGCATAATGATACATAATCAGTCACCATCGCCTGAGGCGGAATCATACATAAAGAGTACACAAAATAAATATCAGTCTACATCGCCAATGGCGGAATCATAATATAGATACAATAATGGCGGAGAAAATCCAAGTCCGCACAGTGTAGTCAAGCCTCGCCATGAGCCAAAAGTGCGTCAGAAACCTGTAACTAAGCTGCCCATGTGAAAATGAGGGCACCCGAGTTTGCAAGGTGAAACAAACTACGAGTCAGTCATGGGACTAGTATGAGAAATCTACTTAACTTATTAACAACAATAATAAGGCAAATCAAAGGACCACGCCACTTTCGCGGAACGGGTTTACTCCAATGAGTGCTAGTGCATGAAATAAAGTAAATGATTAAATCATCGCAATGCTTTTTATAAAATGAAGCCATTATAAGACTCAGGTCCCATCACACAATGCAACGCAAGCCGGAGGATAGAGTTTTTACCTTATAATGGCCAAAAATGCTTCATACGAATAAAACAAAAGTGTTTGATATTATTACTAGTGTATATATGTTTCAAAAGCAAATTCAATCATAAATATCAATCCTAGGCGGCATAGCTACCATCTACTATGTCGCCATACTAGTAATACAATCACGTCCGCATATTTCGTATTGGATATTGGATTCCTTCATGAGTCGAGGCAAGGGGCAAGCTCCTCTCCGTTCGAGACACTCTAGCAAATGTCCCAGGACCCCACTATGATCCTTGGAATCGGCTGGGCCGGTCCTCTCTTACTTTTGAGGATTGGCAATTCCTGAACACACGTTTCCCTGTCCTTACAGACCTATAATCGAGGCGCCTCGCATTCCAACAACCACACAGGTGAAAAGTATATATAATGTCAGGGCTGGTAGGTCACTGACACCACCATAGCTAGAAAGAAACGTCGTGCTCTCCAGCGGTCCGTCTCCCGTTTTTGACTCATACCGAGGTGTGAGGCTCGCGAATTCACGTTATACACAAAGCTACGTCACACAGACCATGCTTTGATCATCAACCACAAGACTTTGCTTTGCAACATAAGCCTTGATCATATGCCACTTAGGCGTGCCACACAGGCAATCCACTCCATGCGACTGATTTCTATCAATATATAACCTCTGAGCTCGTACGTCTCAGAGAAGGGCGTTAAGCAAGAGAATAAATTCTTTGCTGCCAAACAGATATATATTTAACAGAGATCAATCAGCACAGGACAAAATCCATTGTCAGACACACAGTCCATTTACAAGTCCGTTCTGGGTCTGAATGAAACCGGAGGCACCAATTCCTCGCATATCCGTACAATCAACAGTATGTCTGGACGGCTACTACTTCAGTTCCTTCACGGTAGCTACTCCAATCATGAGCATCAGTAACGCCCATCCATCCAATGTGAAGATCGTCGGTCTTCAACCGTCTTCCACTCTTCGACTTCTCAACGTCGATCGATTATTTGAAATGAGATAAACTCGGCCTTTTCAAATAACCTACGTATATTTAGATTTTCAAATCAATTATTCACATGGTTGGACTATTCAACATTCACATTTCAGTTCTTTAGTTATAATTTTCATGTCAAATACATTCAACCATCACATATCAAGCAAACACAACAAAATTGGTTTATTTCCACTCTATATCGTCTATAGTATTTTTTAACGATATATCGCCATTTTTATTTAATTTAAAACGACCATATTTAATTAAACGACGTTCAGGTCGTGTCGATGCACTGGCGCTGCTTTTCACTAATTTTATTTTACACATATCTGGAAATCTAACCGTTGGATCTTCACAAATTTTATATCATTAGGAAGGTCATTTCAAAACTAATCCAATGGTTCCAGTTTTGGGAAAATCCGACGGTCGGATCTTCCTCACTAGTCATTTGAAGTTACGATTTCAATTTACGAACTGCAGCGTCGTTATTCGATTTAATTTAATTATATTTATATATATATATATATATATATAATCGTTTTTAGCGCTGTTTTTCTTCAGATTTGAATTAAACATTCCAGACAATCCAACCGTCGGATCTTCACAAATTTGGTGCCGTTGGAAAGATATTTCCAAGGCGAACCCAACGGTTGTGGTTTCGGGAAAATCCAATGGTTGGATTTCCCGCACTAGTCGTTTGAAATCACGGTTTCAAAACACGAACTGCACGACCACGTTTCGTTTTAATTTTATTTATATTTATATATTTATATAAATATAATTCATTCAAAAATTCCTATATCGTTTTCACTTCAATTATTTCACTAATGCCTTTAAATTTTGGAAAATTTCGCCATAACCTCCTTTGTACGGGAGGGGCTGGGAAAATTCCCAAATAGCCACACGGGCGTCTCATGTCAAAAAGAAAAAGAAAATGCCAAGCGGCTAGCCAACAGGCTCATAAAATCATCACCCAAACAAAACAGTAAATGTGTACCTATTTGTCGGGCACAAAATTTTATTCCTCTTCTCTAGCCCCTTTGCTATAACCTATTCAATAAATATGCATGTACATATATACAATTTTTATCACTTATCATTTTCCATTCAACTTCATATTTGATTTACTTTGGTTTAAAAACACCATTCATTCTAATGTTGCATGCATAGGCTAAAATCATATCATTAGCTAATTAATGTATATTTCAACTCATGCACATTTATTTGAACAAGTGGCTATTTTTAACACTTCACATTTCAAAGATGATAATTTGGCAAACTAAAATAGATTTCAACACATGACTATTTTATTTAGTTCCTATGCATGTTAAAAATAATATTTCTTCACCAATATTTATTTCAACGTCCGCATATCTCTAGCATAACACATATATGATAAAAATGATATTTTTATCATTTAAAATATTTATTCGACAAATGGATGTTTTCAACACTTCATAGTTTCAATGAAAATGTAATTTTTATTGTTCGATCTTTTTATTCAACACATGAACTTTTCCACTACACACACTTTTCAACACATGAGTATTTCCACACATGGATATTTTATTTATTTTGTTCATATTAGAAAGATGGAATTTTTATTGTTGAAACTATTTATATAAGGCGAATATTTTTCATACTTCATATATATTATAAAAATGTGATTTTTATTATTTAAACACTTCATTCATTCACAAATGAATTTAATTTTCACACAACACTTTTCAACACATGAACATTTCCACACATGGATATAGTTTCAACATATGACTTTAATTTCAACGCATGAAAATAATTTCAACATATGAAAATTATTCTAACACATAAGGATTATTCAAAATTTCGGCAGCATAATGGCAGGGTAGTTAAAACCGACACCGTCCCTAGTACGGCTCCTCGCTCTACCTTAAAACCTCGCGGTTTTTGACAATGGGGATTCATGCATCTAATTAGCATGCAGGCGTAATGTTTTATTTTTATTTCCACAAATATTTCCAATTCATTTCAATCACCAATGGGTAATTTTCAACCACAACCAAACAATATCAACCACAAACAATTATTCAACCATTCGTATTTTTCATCCAATATTTCACACCAATTCACAACAATAAATATCGTCCATGGTTTGTGGACGAGGGGAGTATATATATATAATATATATTATTGCTATATTTCACTTGCATTTCAACACATATATCAATTATTCTATGCATGTAAAATTCATACTTCGCTTATATAGCTTACACTACGCATGTACATGAGGTATACAACACATATGTAATTTATATTTCGCTAATATAATTTATACACGACATTTTCCATTCAAATTCTTTTAATTTAGATTTCTCACATTGGTTTTCGGAGTGATAAAAATCGTAGATGACTCAGAAAAATACGCGGCTTCTTCTATGTGGTAGAGAGCTTCCTTGCGGTCCCGATGTTTCCTGTTTCATCGAATTTCGTCAACACACCAAAAAGATATGATTTTGCAAAGTGCGAACATAAAAAAGAACTCACCTTTCACGATGGTTCAAAACTAGGTTTGCGGTTTTCGCAAGAACCGAGGCACGAGGGGACGATCGGCGGGTTGGACGTGGAAGAGGGAGGAGAGGGCTATCTGTCGGTGGTGGTTTGGTGGCGCTCGGTGGTCGGGATCGGCGGCGGCGGCGGCAGGAAGGTCGGGACTTTCTGGGCTCGATTCAGGCGGAGGAGGGGTCGGTCGGGGTCGTGGTGGGGTCAGATTTAAAGAGGAGGCGGAGGCGCGTCGAGGGGTGGTGGCGGCGTTGGCTGGAAGTGGCGGTAGCGGCGGCGGTGGAGGAGAGAAGGGAGGGAATGGGTTTCGCCGTTTATTCGAGGGTTTAGGGTTTTTTTTTTAATTATGAAAGAAAAAATCCTATTGGCCGATATATATATTATATTTTTAAATAGTGTTTTCTCCAACGAACTCCTTTTTAAACCCAACGACTGTCGTTCCTAGCTTAATACCCCCATCCCGGACACAATGGGATAGGTTTCGTTGGCCAATTCGACTGTTACAGTCAGTTATTTTTCAAATTAAAGTATAAAACATTTAATTTTTAACTTTGAACGTACATTTCAATTTGCCAGGGCCACAAACTGATTCGAAAAATTCCAAAAAATTAAATCTAGCTATGTTTTGACGCTACGGTCCCAAAAAAACTAGTTTCGCCGAATTCTGAGATCGTTTGAAAAATGGCCATTTTCTGGTCGATCCAATTTAACAGAAATTGACCAAACACATTTTCTTTTGCCACGCTCACATACTAGCTTCAAAAATTATGAAATTTGAAACCTAGCAATAGTTTGACATTCCGGACCCAACAAAAGTGGTTTCGTCGAATTCCGAGGTCGTATGCAAAATATCAATTTTCCAGGGCTATATAATATATATAGCGACCATTCTGAAAATTCATTCGGCCATAACTTTTGATTCCCGTTATGAAACTTCGATTTTTCAGATTCGTTAGAAAGGTATTGATAAACAGATTTAAATATTTTTGGTTTCACTAAAATCCGTTATATTTTCCACCCTGCACAGTCAGTCAAAGTTTGAATTCAAATTTTCAAACTGACCCACTATTTCTAATTCACTATTTTATTGAAATATTCTATTTCAATTTCAAATTCCTTTGAAATCACCAATTTAAAAATTTTTAATTGGCCCGTATTCTCCGGGTTATTACAATCTCCCCCACTTAAAACTTTTCGTCCTCGAAAAGGAAACAACAGTAAAGTAGGAACAAAATGTAAATGCAAAGTATTGTAAAGGTACCTTGCACCGGAGTTAGTCAGAGATATCCACTCTGCATTTGGTGTAAGCTTGCTTAATGCTTTCCTCAGTCTCCCAAGTACAGTCTCTAGGATCACTACTCCACTGCACTTTAACTAAATGAACCTTTTTGCTTCTTAGTTCTCTAGTTTCTTTTCCAACAATCTTTAATGGATCTCTTCTGAGTGCTAATTCTAGAGTTATATCTATATCCTGTTGCGTTGCTTCCTCTACAACAAGATCTGGATCATGCACATGTCTTCTAAGTAGAGATATGTGAAATACATCATGCACTCCAGGCAACCAATCTGGTAATTGAACCCTATAAGCAAGAGTTCCAATTCGTTCGAGTATAGGAAAGGGACCAATAAATCTCGGTGCTAACTTCCCAGTTTTGCCAAATCTGATTACTCCTCTCATCGGAGAAACCTTCAAATAAACATAGTCACCAACATCAAATGTCAAATCTCTTCTTCTAGAATCTGCATAACTTTTCTGTCGGCTTTGCGCGGTTCTCAAACGCTTTTTAATGAAGTCGACTTTATCAGACGCTTCTCTAATCATATCGGGTCCTAACACAAGTCTGTTTCCAGGTTCTACCCAACATGCTGGAGATCTGCAGGGTCTTCCATATAATGCTTCAAATGGCGACATTCCCAAACTTGCTTGATAGCTATTGTTATATGAGAATTCTGCCAAATGCAAGTGATCTTCCCATGACCCACCAAAATCAATTATACAAGCCCGCAATAAATCTTCTAAAATTCTATTCACCCGCTCGGTTTGGCCGTCTGTTTGAGGGTGATAAGCAGTGCTCTTATTCAGTTTCGTTCCCAATTCTGTCTGGAAAGCCTCCCAGAATTTGCTAGCAAATATCGGGTCTCTATCATTGACTATGCTGATGGGAATTCCATGCAGCTTAACGATTTCTTTGAAATATATTTGTGCTAGACTTTGAGCATTTCTATTGGACCTGACAGGTATAAAATGGGCAGTCTTCGTGAAACGATCTACGATTACCCAAATGCTGTCATTACCTTTCCTGGTTCGCGGCAAGCCATCTATGAAATCCATGGAAATCTGTTCCCATTTCCAACTTGGGACTTCCAACGGTTGCAACAATCCAGCTAGCTTCTGTTGGTCACTCTTGACCAATTGACAAGTAGGACATCTGCTAACATACAAAGAAATATCCCTTTTCATTGCCTTCCACCAGAAAGTGCGTTTGATATCGTTGTACATTTTACTCACCCCAGGATGGATGCAAAATTTGGATTCGAACCATGACAGGGTACCGTAATATATCCAAGCTTCATTCGAATTTTAACGATTCTTTCTACACAATTCACTTCGGCTTCGTATTTCGTTAACCAATCCAGCCCGAGAATGATATCGAATTCGGGAAAGTCCATGATGATTAAATCAAAGGGAAACTTGTATCGAGAAAAAGAAACAGGTACTTTACAATATGAGCTGAGAATGAGAGATCCTCCTACCGGATTATGTACTTCTACCGATTCTTTAAGCTTTCTCTGTTTTAACTTTAATTTGTGCATTGTATTACTAGCAATAAAACTACGTGATGCACCTGTGTCAAACAATACAGAGATAGAAATATTTTTAATTGTAAGGGTACCACCCAAAACATCGGGTTTACCTGCTCCATCGGAAGCAGCTGGCGGGCTCGACCCATCATATACGTGAGCTACTGTGGTCTTCTTCAACAAAGGACAGTCTTTGACTAGATGATCAGTCTTGCGGCAATTAAAGCAGAAGCGAGGGTTCTGAGATCCCTGGCTTGAACCTTGTGAATTTGTCTTCTGCCTCTTCAGGGCTGTGCACACATTAGAGTAGTGCCCCGCTTTGCCACAGTTAAAGCAATTTCCTCTTGGCGACTTGTCAGTCTGAGGTTTTGAAGATGCTGCTTGGCTTGACTCGGCTTGATTCGCAGCAGGTTTGCGTTTGTTCCCGGCTTGGCTTCTAGCGCGATCCTGCTCCAGATGCCTATGGTCAAGGTCTTCGTAATTGCATGTCATTTCCACCAATTCATTGAATTCCAGCTTGACATGGGCCATGGCTCTATCATGATACTGTCGCCTTAGCCCAAGGATAAACCTCTTATTTTTGGACTTTGCAGTGGCGACGAGCTCCGGAGCATAGGGCGACAACAGTGTAAATTTATTCAGATAATCCTGCACGGAAAGATCCCCCTGCTAGAGGTTGGCGAAGTCATCGTGCATTCGTTCCAGTGCTGGTTCCGGGACATATTTCTCCTTGAAGAGTTCTTTGAATCCATCCCATGTTCTTCCAGCTTCTCTATTCCCGGCAGTGAGAGATTCCCACCATAGTTCAGCTTGTTCCTGCATAAGCCAGGCACCCATAATAGCTTTATCTTCGTCTCCAAGCCTTAGGCCTTCAAGAATTTTCTCGCATGTTTTGAGCCATGCAAGGCCCTTTATTACTGTGCCAGTTCCTGAGAAGGTCTTGCCTCCTAAGTTTTTGTATCTCTTGGCTACACGGTCTAGCTCGAAGTATTGAGCGGCCGAAGGTTGTATCAAAGGTCCTTCTTGAACTGGGGCTTCTCCCCTTCCTCGGCCTCGGTCGGCACGGCCTCCTCTAGCGCCGGCTGCTCTGGTAGCCATTTGTCAAATTCTGTATAAGTAAGGAAAGAGTCAGCTAACAACAATGATAGTTTATTGCATGATTAAGCAGAAAATTTACGGAAAGATAACGATGGACTGATCAAATGTTTTTGCTGTTCTGCTCGGCTCATTCTAGGACTTTACTAGTCCTATCTCTAATGAGCGACACGCCTTAGAATACTAATGATTCCATTTTGACGAAGTGTTTAATGTGTTAGACTCCAGAACTAAGGTTAACCAAAGCTCTGTGACGATCCCAAAACCCCGTGACACGGTGTTAAGGATAATCATTGGAATATAACACATTAATCATCATTAGCAGATCACAGATAATAGCATAAACAGAAAATAGGATAATTTACACACATATGACAGCGGAATCATATAGATATCATCACATCAGAGAAGCACAGTACAAGATACAACTTAGTGCATAATGATACATAATCAGTCACCATCGCCTGAGGCGGAATCATACATAAAGAGTACACAAAATAAATATCAGTCTACATCGCCAATGGCGGAATCATAATATAGATACAATAATGGCGGAGAAAATCCAAGTCAGCATGGTGTTGTCAAGCCTCGCCATGAGCCAAAAGTGCGTCAGAAACCTGTAACTAGGCTGCCCGTGTGAAAATGAGGGCACCCGAGTTTGCAAGGTGAAACAAACTACGAGTCAGTCATGGGACTGGTATGAGAAATCTACTTAACTTATTAACAACAATAATAAGGCAAATCAAAGGACCACGCTACTTTCGCGGAACGGGTTTACTCCAATGAGTGCTAGTGCATGAAATAAAGTAAATGATTAAATCATCGCAATGCTTTTTATAAAATGAAGCCATTATAAGACTCAGGTCCCATCTCACAATGCAACGCAAGCCGGAGGATAGAGTTTTTACCTTATAATGGCCAAAAATGCTTCATACGAATAAAACAAAAGTGTTTGATATTATTACTAGTGTATATATGTTTCAAAAGCAAATTCAATCATAAATATCAATCCTAGGCGGCATAGCTACCATTTACTATGTCGCCATACTAGTAATACAATCACGTCCGCATATTTCGTATTGGATATTGGATTCCTTCATGAGTCAAGGCAAGGGGCAAGCTCCTCTCCGTTCGAGACACTCTAGCAAATGTCCCAGGACCCCACTATGATCCTTGGAATCGGCTGGGCCGGTCCTCTCTTACTTTTGAGGATTGGCAATTCCTGAACACACGTTTCTCGGTCCTTATAGACCTATAATCGAGGCGCCTCGCATTCCAACAACCACACAGGTGAAAAGTATATATAATGTCAGGGTTGGTAGGTCACTGAAACCACCATAGCTAGAAAGAAACGTCGTCCTCTCCCAGCGGTCCGTCTCCCGTTTTTGACTCATACCGAGGTGTGAGGCTCGCGAATTCACGTTATACACAAAGCTACATCACACAGACCATGCTTTGATCATCAACCACAAGACTTTGCTTTGCAACAGAAGCCGTGATCATATGCCACTTAGGCGTGCCACACAGGCAATCCACTCCATGCGACTGATTTCTATCAATATATAACCTCTGAGCTCGTACGTCTCAGAGAAGGGCGTTAAGCAAGAGAATAAATTCTTCGCCGCCAAACAGATATATATTTAACAGAGATCAATCAGCACAGAACAAAATCCAATGTCAGACACACAGTCCATTTACAAGTCCATTCTGGATCTGAACGAAACCGGAGGCACCAATTCCCCGCATATCCGTACAATCAACGGTATGTCTGGACGACTACTACTTCAGCTCCTTCACGGTAGCTACTCCAATCACAAGCATCAGTAGCGCCCATCCATCCAATGTGAAGATCGTCGGTCTTCAACCGTCTTCCACTCTTCGACTTCTCAACATCGATCAATTATTTGAAATGAGATAAACTCGGCCTTTTCAGATAACCCACGTATATTTAGATTTTCAAATCAATTATTCACATGGTTGGACTATTCAACATTCACATTTCAGTTCTTTAGTTATAATTTTCATGTCAAATACATTCAACCATCACATATTAAGCAAACACGACAAAATTGGTTTATTTCCACTCTATATCATCTATAGTATTTTATAACGATATATCACCATTTTTATTTAATTTAAAACGGCCATATTTAATTAAACGACATTCAGGTCGTGTCGATGCACTGGCGCTGCTTTTCACTAATTTTTTTTACACATATCTGGAAATCTAACCGTTGGATCTTCACAAATTTTATATCATTAGGAAGGTCATTTCAAAATGAATCCAACGGTTCAAGTTTTGGGAAAATACGACGGTCGGATCTTCCACACTAGTCATTTGAAGTTACGATTTCAATTTACGAACTGTAGCGTCGTTATTCGATTTAATTTAATTATATTTATATATATATATAAATATAATCGTTTCTAGCGCTGTTTTCTTCAGATTTGAATTAAACATTCCAGATAATCCAACCGTCGGATCTTCAAAAATTTGGTGTGTTGGAAAGATATTTCCAAGGCGAACCCAACGGTTGTGGTTTCGGGAAAATCCAGTGGTCAGATTTCCCGCACTAGTCGTTTGAAATCACAGTTTCAAAACACGAACTGCACGGCCACGTTTCGTTTTAATTTTATTTATATTTATATAAATATAATTCATTCAAAAATTCCTATATCGTTTTCACTTCAATTATTTCACTAACGCCTTTAAATTTTGGAAAATTTCGCCATAACCTCCTTTGTAAGGGAGGGGCTGGGAAAATTCCCAAATAGCCACACGGGCGTCTCATGTCAAAAAGAAAAAGAAAAAGCCAAGCGGCTAGCCAACAGGCTCATAAAATCATCACCCAAACAAAACAGTAAATGTGTACCTATTTGTTGGGCACAAAATTTTATTCCTCTTCTCTAGCCCCTTTGCTATAACCTGTTCAATAAATATGCATGTACATATATACAATTTTTATCACTTATCATTTTCCATTCAACTTCATATTTGATTTACTTTGGTTTAAAAACACCATTCATTCTAATGTTGCATGCATAGGCTAAAATCATATCATTAGCTAATTAATGTATATTTCAACTCATGCACATTTATTTGAACAAGTGGCTATTTTTAACACTTCACATTTCAAAGATGATAATTTGGCAAACTAAAATAGATTTCAACACATGACTATTTTATTTAGTTCCTATGCATGTTAAAAATAATATTTCTTCACCAATATTTATTTCAACGTCCGCATATCTCTAGCATAACACATATATGATAAAAATGATATTTTTATCATTTAAAATATTTATTCGACAAATGGATGTTTTCAACACTTCATAGTTTCAATGAAAATGTAATTTTTATTGTTCGATCTTTTTATTCAACACATGAACTTTTCCACTACACACACTTTTCAACACATGAGTATTTCCACACATGGATATTTTATTTATGTTGTTCATATTAGAAAGATGGAATTTTTATTGTTGAAACTATTTATATAAGGCGAATATTTTTCATACTTCATATATATTATAAAAATGTGATTTTTATTATTTAAACACTTCATTCATTCACAAATGAATTTAATTTTCACACAACACTTTTCAACACATGAACATTTCCACACATGGATATAGTTTCAACATATGACTTTAATTTCAACGCATGAAAATAATTTCAACATATGAAAATTATTCTAACACATAAGGATTATTCAAAATTTCGGCAGCATAACGGCAGGGTAGTTAAAACCGGCACCGTCCCTAGTACGACTCCTCGCTCTACCTTAAAACCTCGCGGTTTTTGACAATGGGGATTCATGCATCTGATTCGCACACAGGCGGCATGTTTAATTTTTATTTCCACAAATATTTCCAATTCATTTCAATCACCAATGGGTACTTTTCAACCACAACAAAACAATATCAACCACAAACAATTATTCAACCATTCGTATTTTTCATCCAATATTTCACACCAATTCACAACAATAAATATCGTCCATGGTTTGTGGACGAGGGGAGTGTGTATATATATATAATATATATACATTATTGCTATATTTCACTTGCATTTCAACACATATATCAATTATTCTATGCATGTAAAATTCATACTTCGCTTATATAACTTACACTACGCATGTACATGAGGTATACAACACGTATGTAATTTATATTTCGCTAATATAATTTATACTCGACATTTTCCATTCAAATTCTTTTAATTTAGATTTCTCACATTGGTTTTCGGAGTGCTAAAAATCGTAGATGACTCAGAAAAATCCGCGGCTTCTTCTATGTGGTAGAGAGCTTCCTTGCGGTCCCGATGTTTCCTGTTTCATCGAATTTCGTCAACACACCAAAAAGATATGATTTTTCAAAGTGCGAACATCAAAAAGAACTCACCTTTCACGATGGTTCAAAACTCGGTTTGCGGTTTTCGCGAGAACCGAGGCACGAGGGGACGATCGGCGGGTTGGACGTGGAAAAGGGAGGAGAGGGCTATCTGTCAGTGGTGGTTTGGTGGCGCTCGGTGGTCGGGATCGTCGACGGCGGCGGCAGGATGGTCAGGACTTTCTGGGCTCGATTCAGGCAGAGGAGGGGTCGGTCGGGGTCGTGGTGGGGTCGGATTTGAAGAGGAGGCGGAGGCGCGTCGAGGGGTGGTGGCGGCGTTGGCTGGAAGTGGCCGTAGCGGCGGCGGCGGAGGAGAGAAGGGGGGGAACGGGTTTCGCCGTTGATTCGAGGGTTTAGGTTTTTTTTTTCTTAATTATGAAAGAAAAAAATCCTATTGGCCGATATATATATTATATTTTTAAATAGTGTTTTCTCCAACGAAGTCCTTTTTAAACCCAACGACTGTCGTCCCTAGCTTAATACCCCCATCCCGGACACAATGGGACAGGTTTCGTTGGCCAATTCGACTATTACAGTCGGTTATTTTTCAAATTAAAGTATAAAACATTTAATTTTTAACTTTGAACGTACATTTCAATTTGCCAGGGCCACAAACTGATTCGAAAAATTCCAGAAAAATAAATCTAGCTATGTTTTGACGCTACGGTCCCAACAAAACTAGTTTCGTCGAATTCTGAGATCGTTTGAAAAATGTCCATTTTCTGGTCGATCCAATTTAACAGAAATTGACCAAACACATTTTCTTTTGCCACGCTCACATACTAGCTTCAAAAATTATGAAATTTGAAACCTAGCAATAGTTTGACATCCCGGACCCAACAAAAGTGGTTTCGTCGAATTCCGAGGTCGTATGCAAAATATCAATTTTCCAGGGCTATATATTCAATATAGTGACCATTTTGAAAATTCATTCGGCCATAACTTTTGATTCCCGTTATGAAACTTCGATTTTTCAGATCCGTTAGAAAGGTATTGATAAACAGATTTAAATATTTTTGGTTTCGCTAAAATCCGTTATATTTTCCACCCTGCACAGTCAGTCAAAGTTTGAATTCAAATTTTCAAACTGACTCACTATTTCTAATTCACTATTTTATTGAAATATTCTATTTCAATTGGTCAAATTCCTTCGAAATCACCAATTTAAAAATTTTAAATTGGCCCGTATTCTCCGGGTTATTACATTACGTGATGGATTACTACCATAATGAAATTTCCTATGGAAATTTATTTTAGAAAACAAGTTGTTTTGGAAAAATTGGAATGTTTTAAATTTGAGATGGTTATAAATATATGTATATATTTATATGGTTTCTAAAGTATTTGAAATAAAAAACCGAGAATTTTAATTATGGAATTTAAATTTAACTTTAGCAAGTTAAATGAATTGAAATGGTGGAAGTGAAAGAATGGATAAATTGATTTGGAATCAATATAAATTTAGCCAAAGAGATAAGTGGCTATTTTATTAACTGTATAGTACCAAATATGCATAGATTTTTTGTTTGTTTTCCATAAATGATGTAAATAAATTGATTAGAATCAATTTGAATGGATTTGAATGCATATGAATGGAATATGAATTGGATGTGAATGAATTCATTATAAATCATCCGAAAAGAATGAATAGGAGTATATATGACATGTAATATGAATGAAAACCAAAAGTTGTAGAAGTTTGAAATGTCGAGTCTCAACATAAGTGGATTTTGGAAAGTTAACGGGTTTGTAACATTTTTCCAACCTTAATAATTTCAGGGACAAAACTCTTTTAAAGGGGAAGAATATAACGACCCGGATTTTTGGTCGATTAATTTTGAATATTTAATATTGTTTTAAATGTTGAGTTGATAATATGAATGGATTTTTATATTATGATTGCTGATTAAATAAATGAAATACAATTTAAATTCGAATATATTAAATTATCATAATATGAAAAATGACAAATAGTCAAATTCGAAGTTAAAACTGAATCGATATGATTAAGTTGATCAATATAAATTATATTGAATATAAATGATAATAATAATAATAATTTGTTATCGAGGAGTTGATTGTTTTGAATTTAAATTGTATGTTCTCGATATAATTGGACATATGAGAAGAATCAATTTTTAAACGACCTCGAATTTCAATGAAACTAATTTTATAAAGTCCACAATGATTAATTATTTTTAGATTTCAAATTTCAAGTCAGTTGGAGCTATTTTGTGATCGTCCACAATTTAAACGCGTATCGATTCACATTGAGAATTAAAAGAAAGTTTAACAAATGATCTCGGAATTCGAGGGAACTAGTTCCATCATGTCTGAAACATTAAGTTATTGTAGATTTAAAATTTTCATCCCGATCAAAGCTCGTATGGGGTCGTTTTAGCATGAAACTTCAGGCGTAATTTTCGTGAGAATATTATAATAAAAAATCAAATCAAAATTTTATCGTGTGTACTTTGGTAGACCTAAATATGTACCAAAGCCGACCTAATTTTTACCGACATCTAGACCTACCTCTCGTCTATATAAGAAACCGTGATCTCCTTCTTTCTTCCTCATTTTCGAATGAAAACAGTTCGTTCTTAGAAAAAGAGAGGGAGAGAAATTAAACTCCTAAAATCATAAAATTAAAAAGTAGATGTCTTTGTGCTAGAAATTGTGAGAGTTTCGATTTCCAGGTATAGGTATAGGTTGCACCAGTGATCAGTGAAATCGATGTCGTGATGTTATGCTTTAGGGTTCGTGCATACTTGATCTTTGATCGATGGGTTGGGAGATAGTATTTACTTTTGGGTTTATGACTTCAAGGAGCACTATTGTCCAGAAGCATGTGGCGTGAGATGAACTATAGGGGAGGCCGACATTCTGGAAGTCGAATCCTATTGGAGGAGGTCACGGTTGTTTGCATGGAAGTAGGAGTTCGATTTGAGGCCGCTAGCGAGTAAGTGGAGCTCGATTCGGTTGTGTTGTTTGGGGAGGAGGAAGTTGTGTGATGTTTGACAATGGTGTTGAGCTTCTGGGCAGTGGGGAATGGGAAAAGAGGAGCTTGATCATGGTGTTGTAATGGAGTTGGGGGTTGCGAGCACTTGTAGTAGGTAGCATTAGTAGTGCTGCAGTAGTGGAGATGAGACATGGTCATGGTTTCGAGTATGCTACAGGGAGTTATGTGATGTTAAATTGGGGAAGAAGGCCTCAAAACATGGAATTATGGTATACGATTTTATTTTAACTAGATAAAAATCTAACTTTTGTTAAGAGAAAAAAAATATAGCTTATATAATTCACATATTTATAAATACTATATTTAATTTATATAAGGTCTAAAATTCTAATGCAAGTCAAGTTGGAATCATAGAAAAAAGGGATTTGGAAATTTTTCTGGAATCAGTTGGAATGTAAATCGAATATTCTCCGATTTATTTTAAAAATTAAAATCAAGGTGAGTAAACTCACTCTCTGGCTCATTTAAATTTATTATAAATGAGTTTTTATTTAGTACATCATTTTTATATGCTGTTTGTTAGCTGTTTGGATGCATTGATGAATTATTAATCAATTGTGTTTATTATATATATAAGTTATATTTAAGTTTGGTTGTTGGATATTCCTGCAGTTTTTAGCGGATGAGACCTTATGCACCCTACATAATAGCGGATGACCTTTTATATTGCGATACCCTGGCTTGAAGCAGGATTGATATTATTTATGTTAACTAACATCTGTGGATGCAGGAAAAACAGGTCGGAGGGATCCAAATGGATTCCTTAAAATTATTATTGTTAGTTTTCATATACATTGTGTTATATGATGTGTGATAGATTATCGTGTGTTTGGATTTTTAAATAACACCGGCCCTGAATATTGGTATTTAAAATACCATGAAATATATTCGAATGAAAGAAAAAAAGAATTTGGGTTCTAAAATGAAAATTCTATTTTTCCATAATAGAAATTGAATATCAAATAGATTAGGAAATAATAACTTGTTTTAATATATAAAACAAGTGGTTAAATTTATAAACGATGTTTATAAATGAAATGAAATAATTATCATTGGATGATTTGGGAATGTAAATTCAAGAGTGAATTTAAAAGGGAAATTGGATATCGATTTGAAATTTAATCTGATGTTCGGAATGTGAATGGAATTGAGATAAATCCGTATGAATTTATGATTGGAATTTGACTATGTCGAATCTATAAAATAATATATATTTTTAGAATGGATATTATGAATTTTATTTAGTAGAAACTATAATTTAATAGTTTAAGCATTTAGCATTTTCATATTTTTAAATTTGAATTAAGATTCTATGTTTATACCTATATATATATAAGTTTTACAATAATATTTTTATTATTAAATGGAATTTTTTAAAAGAGGAAGTTATGAAGAAGTAAAATAAACATACAATGAAATAGGAAAAGTGAAATTATATTGGTTTTGACCAATTATTATAAATAGATTGAAGTCGATATGGGATTTTAAACCACATAATATAAGTGATGTTGGGCCTTTAAACGAGCTTGAACTTATTATAGGATTTTGAAAGTAAAAGAATTTCTATAGATGGAAGTTATTAGATTAAAAAGGAATTGGAAATCATTTCGAAAAGGGGAAGATAGATTTTATTATGGAATTCAGAATATAAACTGAATTGAGATAAATCCATGGGATTTATAATTGGAGTTCGATTATGTTTAGTTTTATAAAATAATTTACTTCCAAAGGAATGGGGATTTAATATAGAAAGTTGAGTTATAAATAAATTTATAACCGGGTGATGAATTATGAACGAAATAATCGATGAGTTGGGATAATAGGAAATTTTAAGTTGGATTTGGAAAATTGGCTTAATTTATATTAAAGTATATAAGAGTGGGGTTGAAATGATTTGATAAATGAAGTTTAAACATTTCTATTTGAACTTAACTAAAACGAGCTCGCTGCGGTGCGCTAGTTCATAGTTTTACGTTTCGAACTTCATTTTAGTATATAAAATTTAATATAAGTCGGAATTATTTGAAAAAAGAATCGTCCGGACCTATTGAATAATTGTTTTTTATTGAAAGAGAAAAATCTGGATTTCGTCTTATAGATTTTGGGTTATGTCAAAATCAAATTTCCAGAAAAACAACGGTAAATTCATTTGTAAACCATAGCGATTTATTTAATAAAATAAAATGATTTTAAGTGAATAGCTTAAATTTCCATAAGTAAAATCCAGACTTGAGTTGTTGAATAAATACGAACTCAAGTGGAGTGAATGAATTAATTTTTGAAACAAAAAAAAAATCAGATTTTGGATTATTGAGTTTTTGGATCGAACTTAATATTGGTTGAGTAAATTGTATTTGTGGATTTAAATTTGAAAATCAGTTTTTGTGTTTTAAGGCTTATATAGAAGTTTTTTATCTTTACTAACAAGTTTTTAGTTAGGCTAACATTTGTTCAGTGTTGGCGTCTTATAACACTTCAAGTGTTAGAAATTGACAAATATAAAAAGTTGTTAAATCAACAATTTGGTGTAGTGTGTATAAGCGAATTATAATATATTTGAACATGATAGGTTCAAACAAAAAATGGATTAAGCAAAAGAGCTAACTAAAAAAATTAACTAGCAAATTGAAAGTGCGTGAATTAAAATTGTTGAATTGATTTGAATTTTTTTTGGAACTAGATGAATGTGTGTTAAACAGGTATGGTATGAAGCTAATGGAAGAAATAAATTGAATGCCCGTTCAAAAGGTACGAGTTTAATTCAGTATGGGATTTTAAGAGCCTACTGGGCAAGCCACTTGGCTGTTTAATTTTATTTTTGAGTGAAAAGGGCCTAGAAAGGCGATTTGTAGTTGTACTGATTGAGTCGTACAAAGGCGATGCTGGCGAATTTTTTCTAAAATTTAAGAAGATAGAAAATTTGATAACTAGAAATCGATTTATTGATGATATATGGAATTTAATAAGAAAATAAACTTATATTGGAATTTTATAAGTAAAAAGGAAATTAATAAAATTAAATCTTGGGTGGTTAGAATGAGAAACATATACACGTTTATAAGTGGATAATTAGCAGTATTTTGGGTTGTCGTACCGATGTTTTACACAACATCTGTTTCAACCCAAGTAAGTGTGATTTTGGAAATATAATAACGAATATTTCCTACGAATAGAAATGAATGGTTTTGTGGAAGGGATAAATAATTGGAAATGTCAAATAGAAGATATTTTTTAAGTATAGAAAACAAAAGAATGTGGAATATGGAAATGTTTTCCAAATATATTGAGAATCCAAGCGGGTTGGAAAATATCTTGGTAAGGAGATTTGATAATGAATATTGGGAAGAATTTAATTAATGCAATACTAATTAAAAGGGCTAAGTGAATGTTTGATGCAAATCAATAGTATTTCCTTTTAGAAATAGGGATTTAGATGTATGTTTGTATCTTCGATAGTTAAATAACCGACTACCGAAATTCTGGCCAATTAAATGTTATCATGATCAATATGGAGAGACCTGTTGGATTTATTATCCATAATCACTCAGTACTGGCATACACGTTGTAAAACAAATTATTTTCAAGATAATCGAAGACAGAGTAAAGTGCAAGGACTTTTTCTGTTAATCCTAGGTAGAAATTGCCTAAGATAGATTAATGGAGATAGTGTCTTCGGTTTCGTGCAGTCCCAAAATGAACTTGTATGGATGAATATCTGATAGATTATTTCAAATGATTACGTACATTAGTTTTTTTACAAATACACCAAGTATAACGGCGGAGAAGATAACTATTTTTAGCTTAAAACCAAGACTATATTTGTGTAAATCAATTAGTAATTGGCGGATCTGAAAATATGGCATTAAAAGTGAACGAAATGGCTAAAAAGGTAATGGTAGCCTCATTAATCGGAAAGAAAAAAAAAATCGGGCAGGCAACATGAGTATGTCGGTTACACCCACTAGGGTGTATTATCACCTGATCTAAAGAAAAATTCATTTGTTTCTTATTCCATCGATGTTGTATGCTTTCAGAAACGGTTGCTGATTACAACCGTTGGTGATAATACATTCGGTATACTCAAGCGAAATGAGTGGTCAGTCATGTTTGGTTGGATTACAAGATGTTCTTGTTGAACCCAATGTATTCCTATCTGGAGGTACACTATCGGAAGGTGGTTCCATACCTTGTCATATATGGAAATCCACTCTCCAATAAGCACCTGCGGTTTTTGATTGTATACTATTTATGTGGAGCATAAGATGCAGTGTTTCGCTTGATTGCTACTGATTTGATTAGACACTATTATAATATCAAAATAGTGTTGATAAATAGAATGTGTTGGGTTATCGTAAGATAAAAACCATCCATGTTTATGTATGGATTGGTCTTATGATTATCTTTTATTTTGATGAATTTTTCATAGTAAATCAAGTGATTAGAGTTTACTTACACAAGTCCCATGACTAACCCAGAGTTTATTTTGTTTTGTTATATTATACACTAAACTCTTGGGTGTCCAAATTTGCATGGGTAGTCAAGTAGTACAGGTGTTTACCAGTGAACTTGGAGGAGCTTGGAGCTGGAGGCTTCAGTGTTGAATATCTACTATTTATTTCTGCTGTAATGTGTTGTAGTGTACTCTTATGATGGTATGTATACATGGTACATAATAATATAACTAAAAGTTGTTATACATACATACATATGCATACATACATATATATATATATATAATATTTTAGTCCGCCGCAATATGAGATTCTGTGTTGTTATTTCTATTTCTTCTTCTTCTTTACCCATAATGATTTGTATTTCTGTGCGATCTAGGTTAGACGTGTGGTATATTTAGTCAACCCAAATTGTACGGATTTGCGGGACTTTATAACTAATGCCATTTTTATGAAAATTTACAAGCTTACATGTAGACAAACTAACATCAAATGCAGGTAATGCAGATTATGGATGTATATATTCCGAAGAAATTGAAAGCTAACAACAAGGTTCTATTTACACAATTTATCAAGTTATTTACAAATACTATATATGAAAATTTATAAAGGTAATGAAATCCTAAAGATTTTCATGCCTTTCTATTAGAATTTTGTACGTTGCAAGGTCTGAAACGTGGCTAAGAACAATACAAAGCATATCCTTAAGTCTTTTCTCCTTTCTCATGATTTAATCGGCACTGTGAATAGATTGAGTCCAAGCTCTAAAAGCACAATTGTAAGCTATATTTGTTTTCGAGGGGAGTTTGTTTTTTGTTTTGAATTCTTCCTTGTGCTTCTTAAGAGAGTATATCTCCTTCTTTAACATCTTGACTTAATTGACATAACAACTAAGGCATTGCCCAATGTTGTCTTTCGCTGATTCTCATAATATTTCCAAATTTAATGCTCCACTTTGTCAACCCATTCCTTTACCATATTTTTTGCCCAAACCCTTTGGAGGGTTCATCGAATAAGGAGTTTTCCTTCGGAATCTGGTAGATTTAAAGGGACCTAATGAGATTTTAGTAGGAAGAGCAATAATGTTTGGGACTCCACCACTCAAAGCAGATTTCGATTATCTACATTTGTCCTGACAACTTTTCAAATGAAAATTTGAGTTGCAATTCTGATGACGAAGCTTGACCAGCTCATTATCTAAGTCAATTAAAGGATTCACTTCTACCAAGCTTTTGGCCTCGATAATGGCTACCTCTTATTGTCTCATATTTCCCTTTAAACCCCTCTTCTGCTCCCTAAGACTTTGAATTAGAACACATTGTTCTTGAAATTTCTTGAACCACTCTAATATGGGAGGATTATCCACAAATTCCAAAGGAATTAAAATGTCGATGCTCTTTTGGCCCATAATAAGCTATAACTTTATCTTTAACTATTGAAACTGGGAACGAAGACTTTTCGACATGGTCATTATTGCTAATTGAAAATATTAATAGAAAAAAATCACAAATAGAGTCAATATTCGAAAGTCAAATCCATTTATTTAATGAAGAGGTTACAAGTAAATAAGGAAATACATTGGTACATTTGAAATCAAATAACATTCTAAGTTTCGAAACAACATCCCTAGCCTTACCTATGGAGTTGGCACATGGAACCATTATTGAATCAGAAGTTATCTTATTATCATCCTGACAAGAACTGGAGAGAAATGTGTATAATCCCATCCTTCGATTCATAGGGTATCACGTCCATTGATTAGCTTTGAATGATATGTTCTAAATTTTTTAAGAAATTAATCCTTTGCTTCGCCTAAATAATAAAAATAAAATAGGGGGCATAACATGTGTAGTTTATACAAATCTCTAAGAGTGCATGTTAATGCCAATTTTGACGTTTTAATTAGTGAAGTGTTTTTGGATGGTCCCTTCGCAACTTTAACAAATTTTGATAAAAGCCTCGAGTAACCGGACTACTTGGAGAGAGTTTTCTATGAGAACACAATAGAATAATGCTAAAAATGTAAGCATACCATGATAAAGCTTTCATAATAACATTATTCAAATACCTACAAAATTCTGGTTTGACTCTATGAATTTTTAATCATTTCAGAAATAATTATATTTTTGTAGTATACAAGATCTTAAGAGGCAAATCCATTTGGATTGAATAGACTCTCAGTAGATTCTAAGCATTTTCAGAGTGGCCTATTTCATTCAAATATATTCGATAGAAACGCCTAAGCAGACTACTACTAGAATCTCCAAAATATGAATTGTCTACTATCGGGTGTCAAGAGTACGCCTCCCATAAAAATCCCACCAAAATGTTTCTATCCTCAATAATCATTCAAAAAAGAGTCACCAACTCCTTTTTTTCCTACTTAACCTTTTGTTTCGAAGATGTGACCTTTTAGGAGAAGGTCTGCTTCATCATTATTGGAAGTCAAAACGGATGTAGTGCTTTGTCAAGCATATATATTATTTGTTAAATGAATAATTATACTCTTTGACTTGACTATCTAAATCTCATTGCAAAAGGTCTTCTTTAACAGATTATTATTAAGCTAATCTTTATGTAAGGAAAAGTCCTTCTTCCTTATCTAAAATTATTTTAAAAGGTTATCTAACCTACTATTAAATAGAAAGATTATTTTGAGTAAAATATATACTTGAGAAACATGGGTAGAGGGTAATCACAGTGAGCGTTTCCTCTTTGGATCTTTAGCATGGAAAGTCTTTTAGATATCAGGAAAGTCGAGAGCTTCATATTGCATGAGACCTTTTGAAGAGGCATCAGGTTTTTCTTTCTCAGCATTATCATCCTCATAAGATAGGGATTCATTGCTATCACTCTCTTTTAAAAGATTATCCTGACCCCTTCCTCTTTCATTGGCACCATGGCCACCTGCGCCCCTTCTACATCTCCACTGCCACCGTTGTGATTTTCATCATCGTGATCCCCTTTTGTATTGTCATCATTAAGGGTGTCCTAGTTATAATGGTCTTCATCGATAGAATCATTCTCTTTAATTATGGGGATTTCAGAAAAAGTAACTTGCAACGTCAATTACTTCATTTTGAGAATCAACAATTCTTTTTTGAAGATCACTAACCTTTGCCGTAAAGCCTTCGAGTAGTATAAAATCCAAAAGGGAAAGCTCAGATCATGGCATTTTCCTTTATTATCAAAATATTCAATCAAGAGAGTTTTTTCAAAATTTTATCCAAGATCTGGTTAGATAGAAAGTCATCAACTTCCTCACCACATCGGAGAAGGCATCGAGGACTTTCAAGAGATCATCCTTGTTCCTTTTGAAGATCTTTTTGAAATTAAAGCTAAGTGAAACATACTTGGAGGCAAGCTTGGCCTTCTTCTATCAAGACTCTTCCAATGATATATTTAGACCCATGTTTTGGTAAGAAAAAGTCTGCATAGCTTTTCCCTCTTTGAAACAACAGCTTTTGCCATAAGCAATTCATTTAATGCTTCATCTCCCGAAATGGCTAAGTGGTGACTTTACCCTTCAGGGTTTGATTCTCTTTCTTAAGTTTTAAAATTTTCACATAATTAGAAGTATTTCCTTAAGAAGAGAACATACACTTGATAAAATAAAATGAAAGACAAGGCATAAATAATATCCAATGCAAGACTAGTGGCAAAAATATACAAAGAAAACAAGCATACTAAAAGCTGTTGTTCAACGATACTTTTTTTTAATCAAAGAAAGAACTTGTTGGAATTTTAGAAGAATTAAATAAAGAAGAATCATAATTGCCTTTACTAGTCTAGATCAGCCTCTGGTGGTAGTGCAACAAAGGTACCAGAAATGTTGGAAATTAGAGAAGGAAGAGGAGAAGAGTCCAACACCCTTCGCATCTGATCCAAGGAAGTTGAGGGAGACAAATAGGTTAATATAGGGCGTGGAGACTTCTCTAGTAAGGAGAGATCCCATCGAAACCACACTTTCAATAGTTAGTTGGGTATTGCCGGTAGATGTTTCTAAAGTCTTAACTATAGTACACTCTTCCTCTCCTTTGTACGTTGTAGTAATTAAAGAATCAGTTATTTTGGCCTTTTTACTGATATTCTCTTTGATAAGAACAACACTTACTCTCTTTTGTGCCGCTAGCGTCGATTTGAAAATGGTTTTTGCCCTACCTAGTTATAAGGCAGAGATGGTGATCTTCTAGAGATTGAGGCGACAAATAAAGCACTAGTAATAATAACTAAAATCAGCAAATAAATGATTAACTGACAAGATAAGTGCCATTCGCAAACATTGAAACTCAGATCTTGCTGTAACGACCAAGGCAGATAGTTGACCTAAAGTAGAAGTTCTTAGGACCACCTGAGTCAAAATATAGCTACCCTTAGAAGAACGATGTATCATTGGGGGTTCCCAAGAACACTTTAGCTAGGAGGAAGAATGGAATGTTACTGACACGACCCGAACTTCCCCGTGAAGGAAAGCACGGATAGAATTGAGGACAAGACAAAATAGAACGCCAACGGAAGAACATTCCATTGTATCTTACAACAATTCCATCAGATACAAGAATATACAGAGTATAAATGAATAAATAAATTACATTCAACAAATATCAGAGATTTAAATTACATAGTAGCGGAAAAATATACAAAACACAACTAGAAGAGATACACGGATACAGAGCTTTCCGGATATCGTTCCAACTGTAAATCAGGACCCTGTGAATATAAATCTGCAAAACCAAAACTACTAGCTGCCCGTGTCGAAAATAGGGACACCCAGAGTTTAAGTTAAAACAATAAACTCCAGGTCAGTCATGTGACTGGTGTGAGAACTAAAACAGTTATTTAAAACTTTACTTTAAAAGAGAGTAATTAAAGGGACCACGCCATATAACACAGAACGGGTTTCCTCCCAAGAATACTAGTGCATATAACAAAACAGCGCAATGCTTTTTGGAAAAATGAAGCTATTATAAGACCCAG
Source organism: Allium sativum (assembly GCA_030737875.1). NCBI lineage: Eukaryota > Viridiplantae > Streptophyta > Magnoliopsida > Asparagales > Amaryllidaceae > Allium > Allium sativum. The sequence continues at coordinate 224,481,832 of CM060923.1, read as the reverse complement.
GTCCCATCACACAATGCAACGCAAGCCGGAGGATAGGGTTTTCCCTTATAATATCCAAACATGCTTGGTACGTCAAAACAAATCATTTGATACTATTATAAGTGTATAGTGTCAAAACAATTTCAATCATAAATATCAATCATAGGCGGCATGGGTACCATCTATCATGTCGCCATACTAGTTCTACAATTAAAACCGCAATATCACGTATTGGAAATTGGATTTCCGTCATGAGTCGAGGCAAGGGGCAAGCTCCTCTCCGCGTTCGAGACACTCTAACAAATGTCCCAGGACCCCACTCTGATCCTTGGATCTTCAGGGCCGGTCCTCTCTTACTTTTGAGGATTAATTATTCCTGAACACACGTTTCCCGGTCCTTACAGACCTATATCCGAGGCGCCTCGTATCCAACAACCACACAGGTGAAAAGTATATAAATGTCAGGGCTGGTAGGTCACTGACACCACCCTAGCTAGAAAGAAACGTCGTGCTCTCCCTGCAGTCACTATCCCATTTTTGACTCATACTGAGGTGTGAGGCTCGCGAATTCACGTTATACACAAAGCTACGCCACACAGGCCGTGCTTTGATCATCAACCACAAAACTTTGCTTTTCAAAAGAAGCCCTGATCAATTGCCACTTATGCGTGCCACACTGGCAATTCACTCCATGCGACTGATGTCCATCGATATACAACCTCTGAGCTTGTACGTCTCAGAGAAGGGCGTTAAGCAAGAGAATAAATTCTTCGCCGCCAAACAGATGTATATTTAATAGAGATCAGTCAACACAGAATAAAATCCAATGTCAGACACACCATCCATTTACAAGTTCATTCTGGGTCTGAACGAAACCGGAGGCACTTTCCTCGCATATCCATCCATCTCCAAGTACGTCTGGACGACCACCAACTGTTTCCCTCATCTTGGGTGTACAGCCCAATCGAGATCATCAGTAATCACCCAAACGATGTGAAGACTTCCGGTCTTCAACCACCGTCTTCATCTTCGACATCTCGTCGAATCGGTTGTTCAGAATGGGTATAAACCCGGCCTTTCTGAATAACTCATGTATATAGTAAACAAATGTTACACAAACACAATGAACGCCTCATTCCAATTTAGAATGTTCCTTTATTCACAAAATCACATTCTTAGGGAAAGGTTCCCATTAATTTTATCCAAGATAAATTCTTCTAAATTTATTCTATAATCTTCCTTTGGATATCATTTCAAACCATATTATGGTTTTCCAAACTAGTCGGGATTAGCGAATCACACCGAAGTAATTATTTATTTTATTTCCCAATCCCAACCTATTCATCCCCTGGAGCAAAACTGGTAATACTCCATATCTAACACCACAGTATTATCGGTAAAATTAATCACCATTTCACGTTCAAATCTAATTAAAGATTTGACTATCGCTTTGGAGCAAAACTGGTGGTACTCCATTCTCGATCACCTTTCAGATTTGATAATTTAAATTATCAATTCACTTTTTAATCTAATTAAAGATTCATTAAAAATCCACTTAGTTTCAATCTTTTCAAAAATCAATATCTTGTCTTTAACTGGGTTAAAGAACCAATGTCATATAAAACACGATTCACGACAAACCCAAATCATATTTGATATTAAATACAAGGCTCTGAATAGAAAATATATCGGCTTATATTCAATATCAAATTCTGAAACCAACATATATCGTATTGGAAATAACGATATAAAATATATCTTTCAAATCCCCATAACAATATTTGTATTGTCACGAAATCCAACATCGAAATATTCCGAAGATAATTTCGATTCAACTCCAGTCCAATTCACGTATTGGGAATATTGATTATTTTTAAAATCACTTTCAAATTCAATTTATTTATTTCAAAAATAAATTGATTTTAATTCTAGTTCAAAACTAGTTCATTTCGACAAAAATCTATTTTTATCCTTTCAAATGTGGAATTCTTCAGCCCAATTTTTCCCAAATCATATATTATGATTTTACATAAATTATCTATATTTTTAATAATTTTATCAAGGCCCGTATAGTCGATTTCCATCAACGGCCATCGAACTGCACTTACAACGACCTTTTCAAATTTGATTTGGACATAATTCCAAATCCAACCGTTAGATTTTAAATTTCTAATATTCATTGGTAAGCTCTTTTCGATACGAACCCAACGGTTCCGGTTTTAGGAGAATCCGACGGTCGGATCTTCCGCAACGTCAATTCGAAGTCAATGGTCGAAATTCACGAACTGCCGTGGCGCAGCGCGTTCTATTCAGGCCATTATATATATAATATATATATTATATATATTTCATCGATTTCCTTTTTAAAACGTATTTTATAAATCGTTTTAAAACCGTTTTCAAAACCATTTCAACTTAATATTCAATTTCAAATCAAAATTGAATATTTCATATCATTACTATATAAATGATAATATTTCCAAAACGTTATATTTTGTAATCACTTCCTTTTCAATATTCATTATAAAAACGAATATAATCGATATAAATATCGTTCACGTCAAAATAGCGCAACTCTAATCAACACGGCTTTATATATTTCAATAAATTCGTTATTCCATTCAACAAATGAATATATATTCTATTCAACACATGAATCTATATTTCTTTCAACACATGACTAATCTCAACACATGAGTACTGTCAACACACGACTATTTTTGTTATGTAAAATATTTTATAAAACTATGGTATCTATCGTTTGATTTTTAATTAGACTCCACCGTGAAGTAGTGTCTAATCTAAATATGATGAAGATGTAAATTTTATTATTAAAATATTTTACTCAACACATGAATAGTTTCAACACATGAACATCGTCAACACATGACTATTTTTATATTCCACACATGAATTTTCTTTTATAATATTCATTATTCCCCCAATTGAAATGAGGCCCAATCAACTATCATTTAACGTTAATTATATGGATTCCAAACAACACATGTATATAATAGCAATGATAAATAATCAATCATTATCCAAAGTGCACCACGCTGTATAAGCATCAAATATAAATGATTAACACTCACACAGTCTGTCGACCAATCGATCGACATACAATGAAAGAATTGGGATTAGTGTATGCCAAATATCATCCCAACACCCGTGTGGGGTTTCACATCAATAAACACACATTTTTATTCACACACACAAGTTAAAAATAATATTTTTAATGATAAAATATTTTTAACCGTATAAATATTTTATTTCACGTCACACAATCAATTTTCAAAACACATTAAACATACAAGCCATCCATGGTCTGTGGATGACGGGTGTCGGGTGCTATTAAGCACCGTCTGCATCCTAGTATATATTTTAACTAGAAAAATAAGATTTAAAGTGAGAAGTTCTCACCGATAGCTAATCCAATCATCTCGACTCTTCTTAAGTAGAAATATTCGTCGTTCTCGCCTTTCGTCACTTTCGTTGCCCGTAGCCACTACATATATAAAAATCGAATTTTTACTTCGCTATTCAATATATAAAAATCATATTTTTACTTCGCTATTCAATATATAAAAATCATATTTTTACTTCGCTATTCAATATATAAAAATCATATTTTTACTTCGCTATTCAATATATAAAAATCATATTTTTACTTACTTCATATGTCAAAACCCATAGAAGCTTTAAAACGGAGAAAACTCACATATTTTCTATCGCCCGGATTTGTTGTTCTGGCTCCAGAATTTGCAAACGAGCTTCAATCTTCACACCATCTTTTTATCTAGCACAAGCACGCCATTTTGAACAACTTTTTCCTAGTGGTCTTCCTGCCAAAAATGTGCCATTTCGCCGGAAATCGCGAAAAGACAGCATTTTGACAGTGTTTGAACAGCAGACTTCGGACACGTTTTCCCGACAACTCCGCAATGAAAAATAGTACTTACCATATACCAAATCGAAGAGAAAATCGTGCTCTTCGACTTTGATCTTGAGGAACTTTGGCTAGAAACGCACGGTTTGGGAGTTATGGGGCAAAACAGATCTGGCTGTTTTTCTACATACGGGAATTTTTGTGAAAAAGAGGGATTTTGGATTTGTGGGGCCCACGGCCAAGGGGAGGGCGGCCAGAGGCGGAACTGATGGGGCGTGGGGAGGCTACAGCAAGGCGGTGGAGGCGTTGGAGGGGCCCACGACGGTGGGTTTGGGTTGATTTGGGGGTTAGGGTTTCTAGAAATGGTGAGGGAGAGAGAGAAGGTAGGAGGAGAGAGAGGAGAGGAGAAGGAGGAGGCCGGCGGCGCGCGAGGGGGGTGGGGTGGCAGCGACGTGAGGGGGGGGGGGGGGCTGAGTAGTTAAGGGGATGAAGAGAGAGGGTTTTTCTTCAATTTTTATTTAATTATTTTAAATTTCAAAAAGGTACTTTAAAATACGAACTCGAAATGAGACTCACCGACTGTCGTACCTAGCGTTTTACCCCCATTCCGAACACAATGGGATATGAATCACAAACTGATTTGATCGTTTCGATCAGTTTCCGTTAAAATCAACATATAACTCTATATATTGAATTTGAACGCGCATTTCAATTTACCAGGGTGACATACGAACTCGAAAAATTCCAGAAAAATATTTTCTAGCTTCGTATTGACGACACGGTCCTAACAAAACTAGTTTCGTCAAATTCTGAGACCGTTTGAAAAATGGCCAATTTCCAGTCGATTAAAATCAACTGAAACTGGTCAAAACATGTTTTCCTTTACCACGCTCACATATTGATTCGAAAAATTATGAAATTTGAAGCCTAGCAATAACTTGACATCACGGATCCAACAAAAGTGGTTTCGTCGAAATCCGAGGTCGTTTGCAAAATTCCCATTTTTAAGGGCCTGAATTCCACAATGACTATTCAGAATTTTCAACTGGACATATCTTTTGATTCCCGCTATGAAATTTCAATTTTTCGGATTCGTTGGGAAGATATTCTCATATAGATTCTAATATTTTTGGTTTCACTAAAATCCGGATTGTTTTGCACCCGGTACATTCAATTGAAGTTTGAAATCGAATTATCGAACTACCGCGCCATTTCAATTCCTTTTATAATTATATATAATTATTTATATTCTAACGATGACGTATATAAAATATACGTTCGATTCTATATTCATAATAAATTTCTCGACGATATCATTTAAAATAATTCATTTTAAATGTTCAAAATTCATTAAAATTGCCAAAATAAAAATTTTAAACTGGCCCAGATTTTCGGGTTGTTACAGTTACGTTAGGATGTTAGATGTTAGAAGAGTCATCCTCTTCCCAAGGCTTACCGAATCTACTTTCACCTTATCAATGATCTCCTTTCTTTGGCATTGGGACCTTTTGGAATAAAGCTCGTAAAACAAGTTATCACAACAAGTAAGGTTTTGTAAGAAAGGGAATTATAGGAGATACACTGTAACGACCCAGACTTTTCGAACAGTTTATTTTAAATATTTAATATGGTTTTAAATATTAATTTGGTAATATAAATGAATTTTTATATTAAGTTATCGATTTAATAATCGATTTCGATTTAATATCGAATATACTAAATTTTCGTAATACGAAAAATAATTCAAATCGAAGTCAAAAACTGAATTAAAACAATTCAGAAGATCAATACTAATTATGTTTGAATATGGACGATAATAGAAATAATTTAATACAAGCGAATTGATTAGTTCTGATATTTAATTAAATTATAATAATTTGATATGGTATATACGTTGAAATTAAATATAAAAATATATTCTGAATTGTTTAGTTCAACGCAATAATATTGAAATGTCGATCTATACGCTAAAATAGCGGTTCGTGATTTAAATTAATGGACCCTCGATATTTGATTGTGGATAGGTTCGAAATCAAATCAATATCTATTTAAAAACAAACAAAATCTCTTAAAACTCAAATCACATTAAATTCAATGTACCATTACGCAGTACTATTTCCTTAACAATGAAGTATTCATCTGTATATAAACGCAACACCCCCTCTTATACATTTCATTCCTTTCCTCAGTAAATAAAAGAAACCCGTGATTTTTTACCTTTTCAATTTTGAAATAAAATCCAAAACTAATTCGAAAAATCCTAAATCTGTTTCACTCAAACTCGTATAGGGTTAGCGTTCAAGTAGTGGCCCTTGCTCGAGTCGCGAAGGGGTTAGGGCACTCGAAGTTCTCACTGGTGACGATAGCCATCGGGGAGCGGTTGTGACAAGGAGGTAGTTGAGTCGAGCTAAGGTGAGGATTGCGATCTCGATTCAAGTGCTGGAAAGGGGATCGATTTAGGGATTCGATATTGGCAATTTGAGGGGGTGCGATTCAAGTGATGGAGTTAGGTTGTCGCGACCTGTAGTGTAGTTGAAGGAGGACGGAACTGACTATCGCGAGTTGGATGGAGTTAGAATTAGGTATTGGTGGGATTCCAGTAAATGATGGAGCGCAGTGGTGGTTCAGAAGAGCAAGGTACAAATCGAGTTGGGTATGGTGAAGAGGGATTTCCAGTTGTAGTTTTGGATACTGGTGCCAATACTGTTGTCGGGTTGGGGTTATGTGATAGGATGAAAATACAGAAGCAAGGTTCAATAATTTTTTCAAGGAAGTTCGGATTCAGGAAATAATTCGAACCTGGGAAAATACAAGTATTATTTTTAATAATATAGTTAAGGTTACAAATAATATTTTAAGTTGTATAAAATGTGTAGAGGTTTCTAAGCTGATTCTTTACATTGGAGTTCTACAAGAGAGGAAGTAGGAATCTAAAGTTGTATACAGTATTCGATTTGGAAAAGGTAATTGAGCAAAAGGTTTAGTTTAATTAGAAATTAATTAATTTAGCGAATAATGTTTTATTGCGTTTAAAACTGGTAAGGCATGGGTATCATTGTGAAGTGCACAACATCAGTGAGAGATGATCTTTCAGAGATGGGTTCGAAGTGTTGAACTAGAAGCTGGGACTTCATCTCATGATTTTCTCAGTGATTAAGTGGCTTGTAATTTCCAAATGAAGATATTAAAATAATTAAGGTAAAACTTTTTGTTTAGTAATTAAATTTTTACATTTAATAGTTCAATAGCCTGACTAACGAATATAAATCATTAAATTTATATAAGATCTCATTGATGGGAACCAGCCATTTTATACGCAGCCGTAGGATACCTAACGAGGAATTAAAATGGAAATTAGAATAGATAGGAGAAAAAATGGAGAGAAAAACCAGGTGAGTAATTCTCACTCAGAATTTATTTAAATTTATTTTTACCGTTAAAAATAAATTGTTGACTGCTTGGATGTGTTTCTAATTGTTTATCAGTGTTGCCTTATATATATATATATAGGATTGTTGTTTGTGGTTATTATATATATTGGTGATTAGTTGGATTCCCGCAGTATCATTAGCGGATGCCCGCAGTATTGTTAGCGGATGACCCTATACGCCCCACGCTATGATAGTGGATAACCTCCTATACCGCGATATCCTACCTCGAAGCAGGGTGGGTATTATTTATGTTGACTAACGTCTGCGGATGCAGGAAAACATGTTGGAGGGATCCAACTGGATTCCTCAAAAATATTATTATTTGTTTGCTTCATATATATTATCCTATATGATGTGTAAGAAAAACACATGATTGATAATATGGTATTTTGGATGTTTGAAATATCATTGGGCCTAAAATGTTGATATATAAAAATATCGTAAAAAGGATGTTTGAGATTTAAAAGGGGAAATCTATGTTTAAAAATAGAATTTGAATTTTTAATGAGCTATAGAAAGATATGTACTTGTTTGAATAAATAAAACAAGTGTTGAATTTATAAACGATGTTTATAAATTAAATAATATAGGAAATTGAAGTGATTAATTTATAAACGATGTTTATAAATTAAATAATGCAGGAAATTGAAGTAAATTTTAAATGGTGTTTATAAATTAAATGGAATGATTTTAATTGGATAATCAGGGAACTGAAGTAAATTTACAAACTGTGTTTATAAATGAAGTGGAAAAATTATCATTTGATAATTTGTGTATTTAAATTCAAATATTAATTTATAAATGTAAATGGGAACTTGTTTTAAAGAAGTAAAAGATGAAGTTTATTCTGATGTTCGGAATATAAATTGAACTGAAATAAATCCGTAAGGAGTTATAATGTGAATTCGATTAGTTCGAATTTATTTAACTAAAACATGTCTAGTAAATATTAGGATTTTATTTAAATAGAAGTTAAATTTAAATTTGAAAATAGATTCTATATATCTATGTTTATATAGATAAGTTATAATATATAGAATATTCCAAAATAAGATTTTGGTTTTAAATAGATTTGAAATAGAACTTGTTTAAACATATAAGACAAGGAAATTTATAAACGATGTTTATAAATATGATGAATTAATTATCAAGAGATAATTTGAAATATTAAATTCAAATATGAATTTAAAAGTTTAAATTGAAATCATTTCGGAAAAGGGAAATGATAGTTTTTATTTTGAATTTCGGAATATAAAAGGGGTTGGGTTTCAAATAGGTATTTGAAAGGAAAGCTTGTTTTAATTTTTAAATAAGAAAATTAATTTATAAACAATGTTTATAAAAATAGGGAAATAAATTATTGTTGGATAATTTAGGAGTTTATAATTCAAGTATGAATTGAAAAGTGAATTGGAAAAACGGTTTGAAATAAAACGATAAATTTTATTCCATAATTCGGAATATAAATTGAAGTGAGGAAAATCCAAAGGGTTTTAATCAGAATTTGATTATATTGAATTTTATAAATAAATTATTTATAAAGGGATTAGAAGTTAATATAGCAGATCGAGTTGTAAATAAATTTATAACTGAATTATGAAATAATTGACGATTAGGGATAATCAGAACTATTGAATAAGATTGGGAAATTGGTTTAAAATAGATTAAAATATTTTAGAAGGGAGTTGAAATTCATTTATCAACAAAGTTTAAAGTTTATATTTAATTATAATTAAAACAAACTCGCCGCAGTGTGGCAGTTCGTAAATTGGCGTTTCGAACTTTAATTGAGTATACAGGACTCAATTTAAGTCGGAATTCTTTGAAGTATGAATCATCAGGACCATTGGAATAATAGTTTTCTAATGAAAGAGAAAAATCTGGATTTCGTCGATTAGATTTTGAGTTATGTCAAAATCAAATATTCAGAAAAACAGCGCCAGAACCATTATAAAGCCATAACGGTTTATTTAAATAAATAAAAGGATTTTAAGTAAATAAATTCCGAGTTTCCATTAGAAAAATCCAGACATGAGTTGTAAAATAAATATGAACTCAAGTAGTGTAAATGAATCTGATTTTTCAATCAAAAATCAGATTTTTAATTATTGAATAGAATTGACTAATTTGAAGAATAATTAGTAAATGGAATTTTGAATCGAAATTGGGCGTTGGATAAGTAAGTGAGATTTAAGAATTTATATTCAAAATTGAATATGAAACTCGAGTTGAAAATGGAATATATTTTGTTTTAAGTAAATTAAAAACATATCCGGAAGTGATATGTTCAAATTAAAAAGATGAAATTGGCAAAAGAGCTGATTAAAGAGTAAATTAAAGAATCGAGTTGAAATGACCAGACTGAGTTGAAATAAATTAGAAATGGACGCATATGTGCTAACAGGTCTAGGATGAAGAGAATGAAGTTTATAAATTTAGTGCCCGACAAAAAGGTACACGTTTAAATTCCATATGAGATTTTATGCGCCGAATCGGCAAGCCACTTAGTTTTTTGATTTTTCTTTTTGAATGGAAAAGGCATAGAGAGGCGAGTTGAGGTTTGAACTATCGACCTGTACAAAGGAGGTTATGGCAAAATTTTCCGGAAATTTAAGAGTTAGAATGATTTAAGAAGATTTGATAATTATGAATCAATATATCGATATATATATATAAATAAATATATATATATAAATAAATAAATATATATATATAAATATATATTTATATATAATTCAATAAGGAAACGAAAATTAAAATAGAATGTTATAAATAAAAGGGAAATCTATAATCGAATCTGATAAAATTAGAAGGAGAAACATATGCGGGTTTAAAAATGAATAATTGGTTTTATGATGTTGATTATTCGAGGTAAGAGGTCTTGTCCGTTTCGAAGTTAAGGATGTTTTCAGTCAAGGTTTGAGAAGTAGTTATACCCCAACTTGTTTGATTTCATTTTTAACCAATAAATAGTAGGATCCAGTCTCGAAGAGAAATGTTCGAATAAGAGTTAGTTGAATGCAGTATTTTGGGTTGTTGTAACGATGTTTTACACAACATTCGTTTTAACCCAAATAAGTTGAATTTTGGAAATATAGTATTTTCTGAGTATAGAAATGAACGGTCGTGGAAGAGATAAATAATTGGGATGTTTCCAATTATAAGTAAAGGATATTTTCTAAGTATAGAAAATAAAAGAAGGCGATATATGGAATTTTTTTCCAAATAGCGTAAGAGTTAAGATGATTATCGAAAATATCATGTTAACGAATATGGATAAGGAAATGGAGAAGTGTTTTAAGTAATGAAATATCAATTAAATGGCCTAGTGATTTGTTTGATGCTTTGAATGAATGTTTGTTTTCTTTGATAGTTAAATAACCGACTATCGAAGTGTTTGCCAATATCGTTGTCAATATGGAGAGACCGGTTGGGTTATTATCCGTGAAAAACTCTGTATTGGCAATAGCACTACGAATTAGATTATATGAACATAATCAAAGACAGAGTAAAGTGCAAGGATTTTTCTATTAATAGAAATTGTGCCTTCGGTTTCGTTCAGTCCCAGAACAAAGTGTATGGACGAATGTCTGATAGAGTGTTTCCAATGATCGCATATGTTGGTCTGTATAGATATATACGATGGCGGAGAATTTATTCTTTGAGCACAATATCCAGAATATATTTGTGCAAATCAATTAAGGATTTACAGATCTGACAATGTGGCATTCAAAGTGACTGTGCTATCAATGAATGATAAGAAATCGTAGCCTCAGGTCTCAACAACCGGGAAATGACAAAAATCGGGAAGGCAGCATGGCTATGTGGGTCGCTTCCATTAGGGTGTATTATCACCTATCTAGGGAAATTCATTTAATTCCTTATTCTATTCGATGCTGTCCCATTCGGGAAACGGTTGCTGATCCCAACCGTTGGTGATATACATTCGATATACTCAAGCGAAATGAGTGGTCGGTCATGTGTGGTCCGGGTTGCAAGATGTTCTTGTTGAACCCCATGTATTCCCCTCTAGAGATACACTATCGGAAGGTGGTTCCATACCTTATCATGTTGGAAATCCAATCTCCAATAAGCGCCCTGCGGTTTTTGGTTTTAAATTATATATGGAGCGTGAGATGCAAGCGCTCCGCTAGATTCTATTTATTTGATGTAGACATTATTATAATATCACTGGATTTGATATCAAAAATATTTTGGGTTATCGTAAGGTAAAAACCATCCGTGTATATGTGTGGATCGGTCTTACGATTATCATTTCTTTCGAAAGGATTTTTAAAGTTAAACAAATGATTAGAGTTTACTCACACCAGTCCCATAAATGACCCAGAGTTTATTTTGTTTTTGTTTTCCCTAAACTCTTAGGTGCCTAAATTTGTATGGTCAGTCAAGTAGTCGGGATTTTTCCGATTCACTTGGAAGAGCTGGAAGCAGGAGGCTTCACCAGTTAGCTATAGACTATCATATTTCCATTGTGTACTATGTTGTATCTGGAAACAGGTGTTTATAACTGTTCCAGGAATAACTGTTGTGCTCTGATAATTGTATGTGTATATACAGTTACTGATTTGTATTTCAAAAGTTATGTTATTTAATATATTTTATTCGTTCCGCTGTGAGATTTGTGTTCTTCTTTTTTCTTCTATTCTAATTTTTCTTTCTTTCTATTCCTCATCCTCTAACTTCTTTCTACTAATGATTCGTATTTCTGTGTCATTTGGGTTGGACGTGTGGTGTTATTAGTCAACTCAAAGGATACGGATTTATGGGCCATTACATAGACAAGATGAAAGCTCAAAGCCATTATCAAGGTCAAAGGAGGTTGCACTAATGCCTGGGGGGCATTCGACATAGAAGAACTAATTTTTCCAATTCTTGGACTTGTTAATGCTCTCCGTGATCAACTTTTTAGAAAGGTTCGCTCTGAAAATTTAGGGATTTATACCATTTATTTTAGATAAGTGAATTAACTGCTTAAGAGCGATCAGGGAAAAACCACATGATTCCAGACACAAGACTTCCAAGCGAAGTAAATATGTGTATGTGTTCGGAGAGAGATGAATTGGGGGCAATATTAAAGTGTAGAAGAAATTAAGAGATAAAGGTAGGAAATGAAAGAAACCACCATACTAAATGTGGTCGGAGCTATAAGCGAAACTCCCATTGAGTGGATTGTTTATGGTCTCCTCAAATATTGGAGAAATGGCCTCAACTCTTGACATGCCTAAATCTTCTAATATCATGTAAATCTCTTCTTCAGTACGAATAAAAGATTTTTTAGAAGTATTAGTAATTTCTTCGATGCCCTCCCCCGGGCTGGGTGGGGAAGAGGTCCCTTGAATAGGAAGGAGACTTCGAGGTTTGGTTTCTTCATCAAAGTATTTTTGTCATCCATTATGTCATCAGGTGATATCATTTCTTTAAAAAATTAATATAACATGTAAGTGAAAGGCATTTATTTAAAAGAAAATACTAGTTTTTATTCCCTTCGAAAGGGTTAAAGGTCAAGAGGCAAGTGATAAGGGCGTGCCATCCTGACTAACTTTGTGCTTTCAAATAGAACAATAATAGGAAAATTGATGGACATCGAAAAAATTGAAACCATCAAAATGCACCAGACTAATTGTAGAGATAAATCAACCTTCAATTACATCTAAACCCTCTGAATACGTTAATCACTCATCACATTACACTAACCCCCCGAAATAGGGTATCATATACGACGAAAACATGTAAAGGGGGGTGAACCAGTCAAAGGGAATTTTACCTCAAATTAGTGTCTTGTTTTCTAATTATTAAGCCTATGACTACTAATGTCGGGTCTGAATCGTCTATCCTGAAGGAATAACGATGTCAAATCATATTGAAATTAGGCGAGTTGGCTCTCGATCCTAAAACCGGCTCCAATAAATAAAATCATTTCTATTTTTTTAGGAAATCAAATTAAAATAAAAAAATCAAGTCTAACCTTAATTAGATTCATGGACAATTTAAGTATTTACGGCATATTTTTTAATCAGTTAAAATCAAATCAATTTCAAATTTTAAAATGAAACCATCAATCTCAAACCCTAGAAATATTGGTCGATTGTGAAAACAAGATCGAAATTAAAGGCAAATGCTTACCTTAGTTGCAACTGGAATAGATTAGAAGAATTTAGAATTTTTGGAAGCACTGATTCTTATGCTTGAAATTTTTGCAAGTGCAAGTGAGTGGAGAAGTTGAAAAGGATGAGCTATTTAAAGTGGAAAATCAGATCAAAGGCAACCGTTAGATCAGTTTTAAGCATCCAGACAAGAATACTAAAAGATAGGAAAATTGAATAGACTCGTGGAGTTGCTACAAGATGGAGTTATTGAATTGAAAAGTCAAGAACACCCTTTCACTTCGGAGGGAGAGGGCCAAATTTTAGTACCAAAAGTTATCACAACAATAATGACAACAAGGTTATATGGTTAAAGGATGTCAAGAGCAAAGAGCTTTTGAAGCAACCAAAGGCATTCATTCGCATATTACATCTTTGGAGAAGTTAAAAGAGCAGAGCACATATTTCATTAAGGACAATCCCCTTCGATAGAGTTGAAAGGCACGCCTATCTTTACCATGGCAAAGAAATAGCCTTCGAACAAACCAGAAGAAGATCACAACTACATACTCATCGAAAAAAACAAACCTTCTGATTCATTCGAAGGGGATATTTCGACCATATGATCTTCTAGAGAATCCCTACCGCATAAGGAAAGCTTCATCCTGGAAGGAATATCCGTTCGAAGTCCCTAATGAAAAGGACATTCAAAGGCATATTTCTCAGTGCAGCACCAGCCTTTTGTTGTGATCACGCTCTACCCTGCAAAGAACTCAAATCACATGCTTAAGTGTACCTTCAAAGAGTCACAGTAGAACCCCGCTTTCACTTTCAGATCATACCGAAAGATCCAAAACACAGAGTTTAGAAGTCGCTTTTACCAAGCCTACAAATCAAGATCTACATAAGCACTGGGCGAAGGTAGAAGGTTGAATGAGACTAACCCGACCTTTAAATATGACCACAGGGGTCCAAAATCTGGAAGGATTTTCTTACTCACAAACTTGTGTTTAGAAGTTCCCAGTTGTAACCTTAATTCTAAATCAGTTTGCAGATTTTGGAAATTTATATACCTAAGTCTCTGTATTGTCCATAACCATTAATAAGAATTGAATTCAATTTCGTCCAATTAAGGTAATCAAAAGGTAATTATTGTATTATTATTATACATTCTAGCTTTCCATGTTTGGGCATCGAAAGGAATCATCTTGTTGAGTAACCTCTAATACTACCGAAACGTCTCATCGAAAGGTATAAGTTAACCAAAATCAAACCTGAAGGTTCCCGATCCGTAACCACCCAATATTTAAATTCATCGAAGGTCTCCGAACATATCCAATAGCAACCAACTTTCCTATAAGCCTTAAATCAACAACTTTTATTGGATTTTCCTATCTTTTCAAAAGGTATGACCAAAACCTAATAAGAATCTAATACCCGTAGACTTGATCAAAAGCCATATATTAAAGGAATGAATCCTTTTGACACCTACTAAGCCCTTACAAGGAACTCTAATCTACATGAATATTCAATCTTACAATACGAAAGCCTCTAATTGGAAATATTAAAGGAATTAGTCATATAGTGGAAAGGATTCACCTAATAGCAAACTAATTAGATATTAGCTAATTCAATAATGATGAAAGTTTTTTATCGAAACCTATAGAATCCAATCGAGAGGTATAACCTGAGGAAACCAAGCTTACCTAAACTAAAAAAAGGAATTCGTTGATCTTATCATGCCTTGCAACACTATTGGTCAATAGGAGTTAGATAATCTGGATCGAGAATCTTCAGAATTGAAAGGAATTCAAGCATAAGATTCAAGCATTTAATTGCATGTCTTTTTATTCAATATGGATACACTTTCTAAAGAGGAACTATCAACAGGACTCCAAGAGATATCATATATTGTAAATTCATCTAAAAATTACCTATTAGAACCGGTTGCTCTTAAATGGATACCCTAGTTTTCTCTAGAAATGGAAGGCACGACTTAAAGTAAATCTTATCGAGTTAAAGATTCTACAAAGAGTTCTGTACTTTAGGATGTTGACCATTTTTTAGGTTAACATATACATTATATATATATATATATTCATCACTTCACCCTTAAGTCAACTTTTCACATCATGGGATAAAGGAGCATCGACTAAAGGAGGGGGTGGCCATAGCGGAAGGGAAGGGCAAGTGAAAGTGAAGGGTGATGAATTTGTAAAGGTATGGTAGTGATTTGACAAGTTACATTAAGTTTAATATAAGACATTCTTATAATATTTCTTTAAATACACGCCTCCTCTCTTCATATAGTTCTCAGTTCATCATTACCAGGTTTCATACCAGGTTTAAAGTTAAGACAAGAAGGTAGGATGTGCCATGCATACATGACCGAGCCCGAAGAAGAAGAAGAGAATAGTTTGAGGAGCTCGGGTGCGATCATAGCGAAGTTATAATGGATCCTATGAATTTTAGAAACCACTAAATGTAAGAAACTAGACTATGACCCTAACTATCATATGCAATGATAATAAATATGCTTGCTATAATAATGTTCAATGATGTATATGCTGACTATGATGATTGTTTATCAAGTTTTGATTGATGGTATGTTTGTTGAATGGATGATTTAACAAGTTACGTTAAATACGCGTTAGTAAACACGAAAGAAATCACTTTTCTTTCATGAACAAAATTAGGCAATGCAATGATAAAACATCTTGACATGAATAAAAATGTTTTAGACAAAAATTATAAGCAGTTCAAAGTGCAAATATAAAGTTAGGAAAGAATACAAAATTTAAACAAACCTCCCGATTCAAAGACTTTCCAATGTCAATAATTTTTTCGTCTGAACTCTGATCGGAAAAATTTATATATGAAAATTAATTATAAAATCATCATGAATCTAACGGTGCAATTTTCGTAGCTGAAATATAATGTTTATATAAAATTTATTTTTGGCATTACATTTTATTAATTTTTTTCTTTTATAATAATTATTGTCAAAAGTTTGGGGTCACAAGGAGGAACATAATTTATAGGGCTGGTATTTGAAATACGAAAAGTGAAATACACATTTTCGGTTTAAATTAAGAAGGAAACAACCGTATGTCCGCAAACTTTGAAATTCTAATTTAACCACTATAGCGTTCATTCGATTTGATGATGTTTTGGGTCATATCTTCTTTATACAAGCTTCAAAAGGCACAAACAATAACATAACACAAAAAATTTAGACGACCGTAATGAAACCGGTTTCATTTTCAAATTCCAGAGTCTTAAAATGGTTATTTTACCCATCATTATTTTTAATATTTTTAGTTAATTCATTAATCCCAAAATATTCATATTGTTATTTTATTTTTATCTAATTAAAATGTTATTTAAATATTTGTGGTATACCAAGTCGGAAATATTTCTAGCCCAGTATACCAAGTAGAGCCAACAATTAAAACCGAGAAACGTAAACCCGAATTGGCTCCACTTGAGAAGTCTGCATCGCAACCGAATCAAATGGATATCAGGATGAGTTGAATGATGAAAAATATCTTAAATTCTCAATCAAGTTCGTCCATAATTGAGTCGAAAGAAAAAAAATGCATATTATCGCCGAAGCGGACCGAGTCACCCCGATACTAAACAAAACTCGAATCTAGTCAGTTTATGTTTTAAAACATATAGTTAAATCCGACAAAATCAAAATCACATAGAATCATGACCAATGGGGTTATATTTGGAACCGTTGGTTGTGTTTAATTGCCTCTGCTTGGTCCATGTAATGGCAAATTTTATTCATACACCAAAAATTACCTAGCATACACCGTTATTTTACTAAAAAGTCTATGACTAAATTACCCTCTCCTTTATTACATTTTTAATATTTTTCTTATAATCCATATAATTAAATATTAAATACAATAATGTTTGATTAAATGTACAAAATTTTATGAAGTTAATGAAATATAAAATATAAACTAAGACAACCCTCACAATTAACTAATGTATATTAAAAGTGTTCAAATTTTTACTTTTGAAATTAGAGTCCATTTTGATGAAATAATATATAGAAAAACAACCAAATAATTTACAATACGAGCATCGCAAATAAAAGTTCGGTTTTTTTTAATTTGAGTAAATTTATTACAAGAGATTTCTCGTTTTGCAGTTTAAAAAGGGAAAATGATAAAAATGTAAAAAAGGATAACTTTTATAAAAATGTAAAAAAGGATAACTTTTAATTTAAGTAAATTTATTACAAGAAATTTCTCGTTCTACAGTTTTATATCTTATGAAGTTATTTATCTGAAGTAGAATTGTGCTACATAATGGTTGCTATACTGTTATATATATCGTGAATGCCTTAAAATCCTAATTATTCTTAATACTAAAATTGAATGGAATATTATCTTAACATTATGATTCAGCTCTGAATCAGGGCCGGCTTGATGATGTGGTTTGCCGGCAGGGCAAAGTTTAAAGACAAACCTGGGGGAAAAAAATATAAGAGGAAGGAAATTTGAGTTGCCCCACGTTGAAGGCAGAAATGTAGCACTCACTAATAATAGTAAATACTCAATGAAAATATAAATTGATACAAATCGCTCATGGGATAAAAACTTTCCCCAAGCAGAAAAAACATTGATAAAAACTTTCCCCAGGCAGAAAAACGTTAATGGAAACTTTCCTCATGCAGAAAAAACGTTGCTTTGATAGCTTAGATATCACACTTACTATGTGTTGGAAATGTAAGATAATGTAATAGTCATTTGGATAGCATACAAATGTATATGTAATCTAAAACTGTGAAGTAAGCATGGTTTTTAATCAAGAATGGCATACATTATAATGAATGCAAAGTGGAAAAGTCCATTTGGTTCCCAGAATTTTTTTTTACTGAAGCCTAGGCTGAGGGAAAAAATAGAAAATCCATGTTGGTAAAATTTTGAACAAACAAGGATTCAGACATGACACATCAAATTCAGAGAGCACACATATTACCACAACACCACATGCACTGTGACGGCCCGCCCCGCACCAGCCTGCATTTCCTCCAAAAGTGCGCTGTACACATGCCCGACTAGCACAAGACGGTCGTCATAAGAAAGAAAAGAAGGGAATGAACTAATCAAAGAAACTTGCAGAATGTCTCACAGCGCATGGAATAAAATATAATAATAACATACTTGACACAAAACAGGCGAGACAGTGCATAAGCTGATAACTAAAATCAACATCAATCATCAAAGCAGCGGAAATCCAAATACAGCTTATTACAATTTTCCAAATTTACTGTCTCTAGACAAAAGAAAGCTGAAGTAGAAGATACACCAACAATGCCCAAGCAGTGATCTTCAACAACACAGGGAGAATACTAAATATATATATATCACGTGGAAGCCTCCTGCTCGTCTCCGGATCATCTACCCGTGCATCACCAGCTAACCTGTCTCTAGTCTGCTCGTGTGAGCACCCAGAGTAATAAGAGGAGACATAAAACTCTGGGTCAGACATAAAGCCTGGTATGAGCGATAAGCATCTAAACAGAATAATAACAGGTATACTAAACCATACCTGAACCTGGACCTGC
Organism: Allium sativum; assembly: GCA_030737875.1. Lineage (NCBI taxonomy): Eukaryota > Viridiplantae > Streptophyta > Magnoliopsida > Asparagales > Amaryllidaceae > Allium > Allium sativum. The sequence goes on along the minus strand of CM060923.1, from coordinate 224,462,845 downwards.
AACCAAAGAGTTAGTACCACATACCGTACAATACTCCAAGGTGCCATAATAAATAGTGCAAGAATACGGGGGTGGGGTGTGCATGTCACAGTGATAGCAAACAAATCATCCATAGCAACCATCCTCGCATCTCTCACTCAGTGCATAAAGCGTACGTCATCTACCACTTTGGAACACTAGACAAACTGAGGTAACGACGAATCCCGACTTGTAGAAACCCTGCTGTGACCAAGCTAAACACTTGGAGTCATGACCAAACATTTCAATGACCCACTTCTTGGTCATAGTCCTTGGTTCTACCAATGCCATAATGGCCCTGAATCCGCCTTCGTACCTCCTACCATAGTGGTCCAAAGCTATAGGTGTCGATAACTCCTTAGCACGCGTCCCGCAGCAAAGCCCAATCATGAAGTGAACTCGTTGATTCCCATCTGAATCTTAAGCTCTAACTTCTCATTTGGACTTCCTTTGCATCTCGGGTTTGGTCGAATTGGAGTGGGTCTTCAGAAAAGTTGTCGCGCAGTAACAGTCCTGGAATTCGGTTCGGTTCGGTAGGCATTACCTCGTCGGTTCGGTAGTCATTGTCTCGTTGGTTCGATAGTCGTTGCCCTCGTCGGTTCGGTTCGGGTACCTCACTCCGGGTCGGGTCGGTGTCTTCCTCCGGGTCGGGTCGGGTTGCTATCCTCCTCCCAGTTCATGCTCCTTCTCCGATCAGCTCCCTCGTTCCCATCTACTCCGATCCGATCACTTCGCTTTACTTCAGTCCGATCCGCTCCGCTCCCTAGCTTACTCCGATCCGATCCCCTTGTCCACTCCAACTCTAAGTAAACAGCCTTCCTTTTTGCCAAGTCTTTTATGTGCCAAACTCCAGTTCGGGTCGGGTTTCTTGCCCAGTTCACATATCCGATCCGAGCCCCTACTCCGATCCGATCCGGTTCGGAACATGCACTTTTCTGCAACTTTTCCAACAACTTGTTTACGCCGTTCGACGACGTTTTTGACAAATCTAACTATTCTAATCAATCACAATTCATGTCAAATAGTCATAACAACATGTAAGAACAACCACAAACACCTAACAGCAATTCAAATGAACCAAAATGGATCAAAAGTGGCTAAAACCTCACAATTTCCTATAATCCTTCTTAATCATGTTTAAGCATACAATTAGCAAAACACATCGAAATTAACCCAAATTTCTAACAGAGCCTTACAACATTATTTTAGAATTTTAAGAATTTTTCCAGAATTTATTTACGTATAAATTCGCTAATCTTCACTAATTACCCTTAATTACCGTAATTAGTGCAAAAACTATGCAAATCACTCACCTTGGCCACAAATGAAATTCTCAGAACTGAAACTCCTCTGATTTGGGGCGAATACTGATGTCTAACAGCAGCTCTAACCTTGCTTTGGTGCTTTTTCTCCTTAATTTGGTGTTGCTAAGCCTAATCTTCAATTAGAGAGTGATTTGGGGTGTTTTAGATGTAGGAAGCCATTACTAAGGTCTCAAGGAGGTTTGTGGCGGCTCAAAACTGAAATGAAAGTGATAACCTAACCCTAATCAGTCCTCCTATACCTCTAAACCCGAAATTCCCCTTGGGCCTAACTGCTAATCACCCGGTTAAGCCCAATTAAGCTGTCTTTCACCATCTGAAACTTATTTCAGCCATATCTCCCAAATGGTGAGTCCGTTTGGCTAATGTGACCACTCTACGGAAAGAGAAACTATCATTCAAAGCCAATGGAAGTGGTTTCAGGTCAAAATTCATTTCCTGTCAAAAGTTATGGCCAAAACAGTGCCAACTAGGGGTAAAATGGTCATTTAAAAATCGGGAAAAATCATGAACATGGGAAATGACCCCAATAGTCTTCTCCCAAAGTTACATGACCATACGACTTCGTATGTGAAAGAAATAAATATTCTACGATCCTATGATGCGCAGAATGCGGGTCGTTACACTCTCCCCCCCTTAAGAAATTTCGTCCCCGAAATTCCTTAACCCCAAAACATACACAGGATCCCGCATGCCTAACACCCACATACAACAATCAAACATGCAAAGCAAGCAAACAAGTCTATCCTAGCATGCGGAAAACTAAATCGCTAATAAAATCTTACCAGACAAAGAGTTCTGGATACTTCT